>CAUZXS010005552.1:27500-37500 GCA_963585895.1 Sepioteuthis lessoniana | reverse complement strand
AAAAATATATAAACTAATCTTTTGGTAAATAGAATCCAAACTTAACATGAGAAAATGCAATTGAAACAACTAATTGAATATGTCGTAGATCAATTTATTGATGTGAAGTGGTATGAATTAGATTATGTGCACACCTTAAGATTTTTAATTCCTCTTTTAAACACCTGCATTGCTGGATACTTGATAAAATGTCCTTCTTGTAATACACACAATGAATGAGCTTGTAGTAGAATGAAGAAAAACCTGTTTGTACAGGTCAGTGAAAGTAGCAGTTATTGATTTTTTTTTTTTTTTTTTTTTTTTTTTTTAATTTATTTTCTCCCTGATTGTCTTAACATAAGCTGTTATAATTTCAGAATGTAATGCACTGACTGTTAGGCTCTGTTGCTAGAGTAACAAACTGACAACTGAAAGTTCTGAGTGGTACTAAATACTGGGTTGGTAATACTCATTGCTTCTATAAATCCTACAGGAAAGTGATGTAGTTCTGTTTTTTGTTTTTAACTTTTTAAGGTCCTTAACACTTATGGCTTTTGAAGAAGTCTTATATTACTAAGGTTACTTAAAATCACTCTTCTCTTGATAATTAAAACCTCAATAAAATACTTAGGTTACTTACTGGTGTCTGGAAGTTATGTCAACAAAGGTGTACTTAGTTTTACTAAGCATAGATTAGTTTGGTGCAGAGTCAAGGTAGGAAGAAAGACTGTTTTGTGTTAATTTTCTAAATGGGTGGGGGAAGGGGCTACTCACTTTAAACATCAACATTTGAACTTCTGGACTTAAGTATTAACTGCTTGTGCTAGTCCATGAAATATAGTTATTTACTAAGGTTAGCTCAGTAAATAATATGGGGTCACCCAATGAGAAACAAACTCATGAACAATAATCTGCTGATTTAGCTTGCTCACCATTACACCACATGTAATGCCCTTGTGAGGAAACTTCCAAGAAGACTCAGTGTTTATATTTCTTTTAATTATATTGAAGTTGAATAAATTAACTGAATTGATAGAAACTTTTTTCTATTTATGATGCATTTGCTAATGGTGTTTTTTTTTTTATGTATTGCATTATTAACATATGTAGTGCTGTAAAAACTTTTCAATATATTCAAATACTGAATCGATATATTAAATATTCAGATATTGACTCTCAAGGTTGATTTAGTCAAAAATACTTAATAGAAGAAACAATGGATGCATTGTAGGCTTGTAATCTAACCGCAAAAAAGTGGTTGCTTCACTTTGCAGTATAGTGACTTAAAATTCAAAACTATTTTTTAAAAAGTTTTAAGCTTATATCTTTTGTATAGTGGGGACAAGGAATTATTCTTAGCAAAATCAAATATATAATGAATGGAAACTACTATTAAGAGCATTGATACTTTGTTTTTCGTATGAGTATTTTCTCATGAAAATCATTCTTTTATTGTGACATATTAATCTCTTAGGTTGCTATAACCAGTTTAGAAATGTTTTTAGCACTTGAAGTTGAAATCAGTTTTCTTGTTTTTCTTCTCTTCTTTATTAAACAGAAAGCCAGTACTTATGAATTTTATATAAGTTTAATTCTAAAAACTTTGGCTTTGTGTATAAGAGGTTAATAATGTAACAGTTAATCAATAAAAAGTTTGAAACTCAGTCTCTCTCCTTTATCTCTGTACTTGTAAATTTTTTTATTTTATCTATTGTACCATTATAGTTCTTATTGTAAAAAGGATTATTTTAATGTCTAGTACTTGTCTATGGTTTTAGAATGGCAACAATTCTCATCTTGAGTTGAAAATACAGGAGCATTGCTCCACAGAAATCCTTTCAAATCACTTAAATAAAAAAGTGTGGGGAAGAAAGTTAAAAGAGAATAAAATGAAAGGCAAGAAATTTTTAAAAGATTTGTGATACTGAAAGGAGAAGACTAAATTATGGAAAGTTATAGTAAGAAGGAGGAAGTGTAATGGTTTTTGTTTTCTTTGTTTAATGGCATGTCAAGTTTTGTGGGTTATTCAATGCCCAAGCCATCCTTGTAGAAGAACAGTAGTGGTACTATTCAACTCATAGCTGGGGGATAAGATTTGGTTTTGTTTCTTTGTTTTTAATGGCATATCAATCTGTGTGCATTATTTAATGCCCAAGCCATCCTCGTAGAACAGGAGTAGTACTATTTAACTCAAAACTGAGGGCATATGGGAGTTTCGTACCTTTCCCAATTGAATGTAATTGTGCAACTAGAGTTCAAATTTGCTTACAATGATGTTGCACTGCAGCATATTAACCACTATTCCATGAGGGACTTTGTCCAGTTGGCTGGGGCTGTAGAATACACCGACTGCTTCTCTGCAGAGAGGTAAGACCCCCCAACGAGTGTCCTGGTATATGACACTAAACAATCTGATGGTGAGGTTCCAGTAATGCTGGAGCTTAAAAGAATGCGGAGTACCCCTTCATTGCCATTGCTCCCAGGTCCACCGGAGTGGTAGCACCTGATAAGGGTCCTATCTATGGGTTAAATAGAACTAACTATATACTTATACTAAACTGAATTATTTGAATTAAAACTGTTTGACTAAACTGAATAGCTTAAATAGAAATGTTTTTGACAATTAAACTATTTACATTTAAACAGTGTGCTTATGCTAAACTGAATTGTTTGAAATGGAACTGTTTTTGACATTGAAACTGTACTTACACTAAATTGAATTGTTTAATATAGGAGTGTTTTGACATTTAATTGTGTGTAAACAAAATCTGTACTTATACTAAACTGAATTAGCACTGTTTGACTAAACTGGATAACTTGAAATAGAAATATTTTTGACAAACTGTACTCATGCTAAACTGAATTGTTATAAAGCTATTTGCATAAAAATGGATTTGGTGTTAAATAACCTACAAGGGTTGATATGCCGTAAAACCCAAACAACCAACAACGATGAGGGACTAAAGTGTGATATAATAGTTATAAGTTTGAAAATCTAGTTTCTCTCCTTTTATTGTATTTGGTAATTTTTTAAAAATTTATTGTACCAGTTCTTGTAAAGTTTTTCTTTTTTGTGTTATGTTTCAAGAGTGATATTCACAGTGGGAGGGAATGTAAAATGAGTTGGTACATTTTTTTTTAACAAATTCGATCACTTTGAGTAAATAATATAAAATTTACATCTTTTTGCTCCTTTAGATATTTTGACTTTTACATGAGTGCATTCATATTTGTTATATAGCAGTTTCTAATAGTAGCTAAAACACACACTTAATTTGGTAAATGAAAATAGTTATTTACATGTTCACTGGTTATTCAAAATCTGACATACCATTAATGTTTTTGTTTAGAGTTAACAATAAAAATTGATATATAAGATTACATCCAATTTACTTTGGGAAATTAAATTTAACTAAAAAGAATGATGCTAAAGATGTCCTTGGAATTACCAATTTTTTTTCCTTTATATGACATGTTTGTGCATCATAGTTGTTATAAAAATAGTTTTATAAATTAAGGTAAAGCGGAGAAAAATATTGAAGGTTTTTTTCATTTGGTGAAATAAAAACATCATAGAATGAGACAAGTTTGTATGACTGTAGATATGTTAAATGAAGTAAATCTTGTCTTTGGTATAATTTATGATTTATTCAAAGTGCAGGTTGGTATAAATAACATTGTTGTCTGCATAGAGAACAGAAACAATATGTATTGGGGGAGAGCAAAGGTATGAATCTACTTGTCCCTATGATCTGTCCCATTGCTTGATATCTTTATGAAATATCCATTCTTTGGCCATAATAATTGAAAAGTGGACTTGGACAAACCACTCTTTATAGATAATCTGTCAAGTTATTAGCTGCAAAATGCTATCATCTCAGTCAACTTGGACATAGAACCAATAAGATATACAATTAAATTAGTAACTTTTCTTGAGAATCTTTTGGATATAGTGTTTATAATTGTTAAACTTATACTGCTTCTGTCTCATCATGATTTTTATATTTGGTGTATGAAATTCATATACAAATGTAACAACTATTAGGGGACAAATAGTATTATTTTTATTTTTTTTAATTCAAAACTAATTCTATGAATTCTTACACTAATGCAGTATTCTGGGAATAGGGATAATTTATCCTGGATTAAAATTGCTCTTTACAATTTAGTAGTCTTTAGTTTTCATTATAAAAAAAATTCAATTCCTAAATCTCATTTTCTTGTGCTCTTGGGTAAAATACTTTCAAAAGCTCCTGAGTAATGGTATCCCTGAGCATAGTCAAGTTAGGGTAAAGTTAAAAAGTATTCCACAACTCTGACCTATTGAATTAATATGAAGCAGTTAAAACAATTAAGTATTGTATAAAATGCATGTTCTAGTAGTAGTTAAGTGTTAAATAGTTGTGAATTGCACCCTATTGATAAAAAACCAAGTATGAAATGTCAGCTTGGTGAAGTACTTGATACAAAGAATCTGAATGCAATTCAATACTAAGATTGGTTGGGAAAAGTACTGTGGTGCTGATAAGGGCATAAAAGTTGAGTATGTTGCAAGGAAATGATCTTAGACAAACAGGAAGAGAGGAAACAAGATAAACCCTCCTACCACATTGTTGCAATACACTTTTCTTTTCCTTCTTCTTTTTTTAGGTATTTGTTGGATGTGGTTAGGAAGAAACAGGATTAGTTTTAATACATGATTAGAAAAAAATGACTGGCTCAGTCAATTTATGTATTATTATTTTTCTTGGTTGCATCATTTCTGTCATGATAGGATTATTTACATAGAGATTGGCACTTCTGTTTGTATAGACGTGAGATGGTAGCAGCAGTTATATTGGTGAGTTAAGACTTCAGGAGCATTGGTCAACTGAAATCCTTTTAAATCACTTAAACAAGAGATAAAAAAAAGCAATCATGGGGAGAAGAAAGCAAAAAAATTTCTTTTTCAAATTTTGAATTTCACCAGTGAGGCAAAGAGGGGAAGATTGAAGTCTAGAAAGTTGGTGAAAGGAAAAATATGATGTAGTCTTTTTACTTATAATATGCACCACTAACTTTCATCTGTGAAATTCTGTATTAAAAACAACTCATATTAAACGCATTGACTTTTCGGAATTTGTAGCAGTTAAATTTAAACTCAATTGGACATTTGTGCAACTTTTTTATCCAGGTATCAAATAAAATTTTTGTAGTTTATATAATGTTTTGTATCACAAAATTTACATAGCATTTAAAACAAAGGCAAAGACATGTTCACACGAAAATGTAACAAACTTTCAAAGAATTTAAGTTCATAATAGTAGAAACAAATTATAAACAAACATGTATTCCAGTGGCTATTTCTTTTGTCGTAGTATAAAATGGAAGTGTTCATTACATATTAGTTTGGACAATAGAAGATAGTTTGGTCATGCTGAATATAGCAATGCACATGGCTGAAAAGAAATTGATATTTAGTTTTCATTTTTAATATGCACACCTTGCTTAAAGTATAAAGATCTAGGTGGAAAAAGTGCATATTATACCCAAATAATTATGGTATTCAAATGTCTATGGGATTATTTTTTGAAATTATTTTCATGAAATAAACTAACTATCATATCTACATCTATTTAGACCATGTAATGTCTTTTGTTGCTTTAACAATGTGATTTCTCATTACTCTGTAGTAAGACCAGATTTTGTGACTGATGCATATATATATATATATATATATATATATATATATATATATATATATATATATATATATATATATATAAGCAGATTATGAATAGGATTAGGGATTATATGATTGAGTTGTACCATTGTAAAAGCTCAAAAAGTGGTAATTTAGATGAAAATATGCTCATGGTAGAACACATAAGAAGCACACTCACTTCCAACTTTGAATTTGGTTAGTGTTTGTCGGATGAGGGAGATCATTTACATGGCCTTGTCTAAAGGCTGGATAAGCAATTACAATATAAGATTCAATACTGGCCTTTTTTTTTTTTTTTTTTTTTTTTTTTTTTTTTTTTCAAACAAATAAAATGGCTAGTCATTCAAAGCTGAGAACTGACACTGTCAATGTATAGTGTGGGAGAATTAGTATCCAACCTAAGTAAATGATCAAGACTTGGGTCAAAATTTCTGTCAATTAAAAATTGTAACCAAATGATGGAGACTGTTAATGAGTAAATTTTAATTAAAAAAGAATTTTCTTTTGATCTTATATTGGATATTAATTGATCTGATTTAAAAAATTTTTTTTAGCTTGTCTCAAATAGTAACAAAAGATCAGTTACCTACCTCTCTCAAACTAACCTTTTGTTGTCCAATGAGTTATAGTAGAATTTTTTTAAACAATTGCTAGATTGCCTTTGTCTCTGGAAATCTTGATGTCCAGATTTAGGATTAGCTAAAATATAACTCATAGATTATAGTGGAGCTCCAGTTCTGGATATCTGGTGAGTGTGGAGTACCACTTCATTGACATTTCTCCAAAGTCCACTCTGACCCTCAGAGTGGTAGTACCATTTATAGGTCAAATAGATCTTTAAAAATTACATTCAATAGGACTCAAACAAACTTAACATCTGCACAAAAAATGTAAGTATGAACATAAATGAACCCTTTGGTATAAAGTAACCTAGACTGTTTGAGATGTCATTAAAATCAATCAAATGATAGATTACTCAATTATTATATACTTGAGGAATGTAGTTTGTTGTGTTATTTATTGTTGAAATAAGTCTTTTCTCTTACAACTATATGGTTTCAAGTAATTAATAATTTGTAGATAATTATTTCAAATAACTATTCTTAATGCAAATAATTTTCAGTTACGAGTTAAAGTATTCTTATCTAATACTAATGATTTTTAACAGATCTATTTTATCAAATAGATGGAATCCTAACAGGTACTTCTAGTATGTCAGTAGGCCTGGGAGTAATAGTTATGAAGTAACTTCACGTTCCTCAGTACTTGACCATACCCTGAATGTAAATTGTTCTGAGTCATCAAGGATAAAATTACTAATCTTACCATAATTCCCGAAATATCTTTTTATCCAGCTGTCTTCATTTGACTTGAGTATAACTGGAATTATATCCATCAAATTTTCTGTGGTTGCTAAGTTGATCCCAGAGCATATCTTTTAGAAAACTATTTTATTTACAATGCATGTATAATGCTAAACAGGACTTTGATTTTGTGGTCATCATTAACAAAACCATTTTTTTAGATCTTTGTTTAATCATATAAAGAAGATAACTAGTTGAAAGTTGCCCTGCCAGAAACTAGTTAAAACTATTTTTCATTAATTTTTTCTGGTCACCAAGAAAATTAAGATTTAAAATTGTTTACATTTGTAGTATTAGCAATGCCCACCAGGTGGCTAGAAACATTGTTCTTTCAGTAATGTTTATTTATTTATAGATCTTAAAATAGTCCAGTGTTCTTAGCTTCAAATCCTATCAATAGGGCAAGTTTTCAGTTAATTTGAATTATTTGTGAATAAGAATTTAAATAACATTTCAGATGCTATCTAGTCATATGGATACTATGGAGTTAATGAAAATATTTTAACTGAATATAAATATGAGTATCTAATCATTCTGGCCATATAGTAAATTTACCTCATCTAATTGGTAAGGCACAAAATTTTTGTTTGTAAAGAATCATATGATTGATGTTAATAAAATCTAGTTGTTGACATAGATATTTGACATTTGATGTCTAAACATGTCATGTATTTGGCCTGCATGATGTGAAGAAATTGTAAATGAAGATGTAGCATGTTTATTGTGCTAATTCTAAGTTCAAGGCTGAAGACAAAATAGGACAAAACAAAAGACTTGTATAATCAAGTGCTAAGAAATAAGCCTTTTCTGAGTTTTATAATATTAGCTATTTATATAACCTGTTGCAATTTCACTTGTGAAATAGATTGAACAAACACATCAGGTAGTCAGGATTTAATACAAGTGTTACTGATTGAATGTTAGCTTCTTGTTTCTGAAGCTTAGTTTGACACGGATCAACCAGTGAGAATCTAATTCAATAGTAAAGGTGTGCCAGCCTAGTTCGCTAATCCTTACACCACACAAGGTGCCGAGGTAGTCATTTAATAAGTGTAGGTTTAACATTCGGTACCTCATTTCTGACCCAGTGAGAATCAAACTCATTAGCAATGGTATGCTAGCCTAGTTCACAAACCATTATACCACACTTCTAGTTACATTTATTTAGTTTAACTTACTTTAACATAAGGCCAAAAGAATGGGAGCACTTGGTAAGAATCAATGTCACTAGTAATAATCTGTTAGCTAAGCTTGCTAATCATAATTTTACACAAATGCACAGAAAACAGGGAAGAAAGATTATCAGTGGTAAGGAAATAAAGATATATAAATTCACTGATAATGATTTTATTACAGAAATACATAAAAAATCGGAGATTAGTAGTGGTCAGAAATTAATGTAAATTTTGTGGTCAGAGTTTGTGTGTTGTGTATTTAAAAAGTGTAGACTGAAGCTGTATTTACCAAGGCAGAAATGAACAATGAATAAAACATTGGTTTTCAAAATAGTCTCATTTGTATTTAACACACTTATTCTAAGGAGTTTTCTATTGGTCAAAGCATCTTTGAAACTTTTTTTAACCTGGCATTAATCTCTCATCAATTTCTTGTAATGTCCTCTACATCCTCAAATTTTACTCTTGAGTTTTCAGTTTTGGAAAGAAGAAAGTTGCATGTAACTTGGTCCGACAAATATGGTGGTTGTTGTACTTGTACAATCCTATGGTTCACCAGAAATATTTTTTTGTTCAAAAAGTATTTACATTGGCTTTATTTTTTCTTTGAAATTGACACTGATTCATCTAGACACATGGACATGACTTTATTATATATGAGGGTTGACTGAAAAGTTCATTAGCAGACAATCATTTTAAATAACTTTTTGAAACTGTCTTTTTAAAAATATCTTAAAAGACATCCTGTACAAATACTAGCTATTTATATAATTCCCTACAAAGGTAGGATATACTTAGCAAATATATCAACTTTCATTTCCTCTAATCATTATATATAGTATAGTGATATAACATGAAGGTCGGCTGGAAAGTTCATGGGCTGACCCTGATACTCTCAAGGAATGTGAACAAATGAGGTTTATTTTTCCATATAGTCCCGCTTTCAGTTCACACACTTCTTAAGTTGGTGTTGCAGTGCTTGGATCCCATTTGTCAAAAAGTCATCAACAGCAGATATATGATATGAACTTTTTAAGTGACTCTTACTCAGATGTTCATATTTCTTGATTTAAATTTTAAGATTCAGTTTTTATTTTTTTGTTTGAAAAAAAAAAATCAAACCATTATTTGGCTATTATAAATTTATTTCAGTTAACCATTCTGTCAGAGGAACCAACCTCTTCAGATAGCCATCACACAGTGGAGAGGAAAAACAAATTTTTTTTGCTAAATTATAAGAATATTGTTTCAATGGATTCTTACTCATTAAAAAAAAAAAATAGATAGGTGACAAAATGATGGACTAGAAATTGGTGTCAAAACTGGATGTAATGTCATTGTCTGGTATCATATATCCTAATCTAAAAAAAAAAAAAAAAAAGATTTTAACGTGACTCAGAAAATATTCAGTAACTAAAATCTTGTCAATAAATTAACCTATTTTATTTAAAGAAAAAATCTGTCTACTTTTTTTAAGGAAAACGTGACAATAAACACTATTACTGATATCAAACTTATCTTGTTTAGTTAAAAAATTTTATAGATTTTATTTGATTAAATTATATTACTACTAATAAAGGGTAACTAATTACAATTATTGCTAATATTGCTACTACTACCACATAATATCAATAGTAATACTGATACCATTAATTTTATCCTACTATTGTTATCACTATGAATTTTTCTATTATAAACCTTTCTCATATGAGTTTAAATCTATTTTTATGGCAGCATTTAAAAATCAGTTTATTACGTTTACTTAATAGTTAGCTAGT
>CAUZXS010005552.1:0-25000 GCA_963585895.1 Sepioteuthis lessoniana | reverse complement strand
ACATTTAAATTTAGTACTACCATCTACAAAATCAGTTTAGCTGGCCAAACTTGGACCAGCCCGACAACAAAAATCACAATACATCCTGTTTTTTTCTCTATTGTAACGAATTTGACAACCAAACTTGTCGGAATTCTTGTACAATGGACGACTTGCTTTCATTTTGTGTCATCATTACTTTATTTATCATTCGAGGCATCTTTTTGAGTCTTAGTTTCATTCAGCATTTCTACTTTGTTCAATTTTGCGAAGAAAGCCAATATCTTCGATGCCATATTTCTTTCGTGTTTAAATCTTTGCACTTGTTCAGAAAGATGAATAAAACATGAAACTGCGAATAGAATGTACAAAACTCATATTTTTTTGCTTCATCAGCTGAATATTTTAATTCAAAATTTATGTGAATTTTTACAAGGAAAAGAAAAAAAATTCAAAATTTACTTACTGCAATAGCTTAAATAACACCGTATTTATTTAACTGATAGCAAAATTGTTTTTTAATTACTGAAGGCCTTAACCGCAACCGTCAATCAGCATAATGTGTAGTTTTTACGTCTTTTGCAATATTTGTTTTTCGATGTTTCAAAAAAGTTTCAAAAAGCCGACCGTCAAAGTTTTTCAAACAATACCATGTGATCGTGATTACTTTCATTTTAGTTTTATTTTTTTTAGGTGGGTCTCATAAAAATTGATTTTAAAAAATTGTGGAAAGAAAAATATATTTACTGGTAAATTCTTGTAAAGAAAACATTTAAGTACTCATTGATCATTAATTTCTAACAGGTAAATATTTTTTTCAATTTATAAAGAATTTTATGTTGGGACTTGAAGGTATAAAATTCGAATTTCATCAGATTTTTTTTTAAACAGACTTCGTTAAAAAAAATAGACTATATTGTTCTATTTTCTATTCTATTAAACCTTTTATCGTTTAAATAATTTGACTTTGCTCGTTTTATTAAAAAAAGTTGAAAAGACATTTTTCACTCAGTAATGAGCTTTGGAAGATTGTGAAAAAACTACAGTTGCCAAAAGATAAGCGTTTTATTATTTCTAGTCGCCACTTGGAAAAATCACTCGCAAATACGACTGTTCCACTCGCAACGTAGAGCCCTGAGATATATATATATAATTGAGTGCATACTCAATATTAACACCCAGTATATGAATGAATTGATACATTTACCAACAAAACATGAAATTTACTTTTGTCAGTAGAAATCATCTTGGCTGAAAATGATGTAACCAGAGTAAAATAAATTAGATTAAAAAAACAAAAACAAAGAACAATTTGGGCTCAATAAATGTGTTTTACAGAAATGTGATTTATTTCCTAACAGAATTGTTAAGTACACAATTGTTAAAAAAATATGTTTGGAGGTTGAAAAAGTTGTCTAAAATGATATACTGATGAATTGAAAAAAATATTTTTGAGTCTCATAGGTGGAAATAGATAAGGAAAGGCAAAAAGAGTCTAATCTGCATTATATTAGAGTAATGGCTAAATGCTGGAGTGGGTTTTTAGTTTATAGGATTGTATTTTTATAAATAGTATCTGTCCTTTTTGTAAGGGCAATGGCTAAATGCTGGAGTGGGTTGTCGGGTTTTGAGATTGTATGTTAGAGCAATGGCTAAATGTTGGAGTGGGTTATCTGGGTATGGGATTATGTCTGCAAATAGTGTCTGTCCCTTTTTGTAAGGGCAATGGCTAAATGCTGGAGTGGGTTGTCGGGGTATGGGATTTATGTTAGAGCAATGGCTAAATGTTGGAGTGGGTTATTAGGGTATGTGTTTGTATGTCCAGAAATGGTCTGTTATATTGAAAGTGTAGACATTTAAGTCTAATCTAGAAATATTAGATCTAAAAGCTATTATGGCTATATTATTGTAAAATATGGTGGAATTCATGCTGCATCCTATATCAGTACAGAGCTTTTATTGATAATATCATATTTACCAACCCCTCCGCTCGGACAGGATATGACACAAGGTCAATTTTTAAGCGGAGTTTAACAGGTTTGAATTCAGAGTTTTCCTTCTCCTAGACTAGTTGCCTCACCAAAGCTGAAGAACCTAGTCTGCCCTACTATTTACCCATAGCTGGAGGGAGAATATTTGGATTCATACCTTTCCCAAGGGTATTAGTGCTATGTGAAATGCAATCAGTCAGGTCCAGGATTTGAACTCGTGACGCTGTGTCCATATCCTGCGACGATAACCATTACACCACAGGCACCTCCTGTTGTTGATAGGTTCTAGCTGGTCACCCTACCCTTGGTCATCAATGTGAAGGGGTCCACAGGAGTACATCACTTATGAGTTCATCCTTATTTCTCCAGCTGTGTTCTGCATGTCTTGTTCGTCTAATTTGGATGGTTTTTGAGATGGGTTGTAAGTGTCCATACAGCTGCTACTTTGTGGGATGCTGCCTCCAGGACTTTTTCAATACAGCTTGCAGCATTCTTGTGCAATTGCTGTCAAGCTTTTTCTCCATAGCATGGCAGACAGTAAATAAAGTGAGTAGAAGGAAGATCACTGCAGGAGCCAAACCAAAAGAGGTGTCCTTGTGATGTAATGGTTAAAGTGATGGACTGCAGGATTGTAGTGAGCGAGTTCAACTTCCAGTTGCGCTATTACATTCACTTTTGGACAAATATCCTTGGGAAAGATATGAACCCCCTTATCCTCCCAGCTATGGGTTAAATAGTACCACTACTGTTCTTCTGGAAGAATGACTTTGGCATTGACATTAAATAACCTGCAAGCATTGATATGCCATTAAAACCAAAGAAACCAAACCAAACTAAAATCTGCTAGCCAAGAAGAAAGAATACACCTGTGGAAACATTTTAAGAATCTGCCTGGAAAATTGCCCAAAGTTACGGATGAACCTATCATGAAAATTATTGGCAATCCACTAGACATCAAACTGGGACAGTTTATGTAAGAACTATGGAAAATTAAAAACAGGCAAACTGCAGGTTTTGATGAAATACTTCCAGAAGTATGGAAAACAAGAAAATTTGACGACGTACTGCTCTGATACTGCAACACTGTTTATAACCAGAACATAATAGACAGATGGACAAAGGGCTGCATCCTCCCTTTGCCCAGGAAGGGTGACTTTGGAATAGCCAAGAACTTTTAAAGTATAACCCTTACTTCTATAGTGGCAAAAATTTACAGTGCTCTGCTATTCAACTGCATTGAACCTGAAATTTAGAAAATTCTAAGGAAGAACCAGAATGACTTTCAGAGAAATCAATCCACAACATCACAAATTTTGACAATCTGTCAAATACTAGGTATTTGTGCAAAAAAACCTTGAGGTGACACTATTATTTGTAGACTTCTCCAAGGCATTTGACTCCATACACAGAGGGAAGATGGAGCAAATGCTTCTAACTTATGGTCTCCCCAAAGAAACCATAGCAGCCATAATGATGCTATATAAAAACACAAAAGTTTGCTCTCTGGATGGAGACACAGACTTCTTTGACATTGTCACAGGTGTGCTGCAAGGGGACACATTAGCACCATACCTGTCTATTGTTCGCCTAGACTATGTGCTTCAAACATTCATAGATCTAATGAAAGAAAATGGTTTTACTTTGGTAAAAGCAAGAAGCAAAAGATACCCCCACACAAATGATTATGGATGCAGACTACGCTGATGACATAGTGCTTCTGGCAAATACACCTGCTGAGGTTGAATCCCTGCTGCATAGTCTGGAACAGGCAGCAGGTGGCATAGGCCTCCATTTCAACGCAGACAAAACAGTTTATATACTTTATTCAAAATTTAAGATCCTTTTTATTCAACTGTGTTCCCATATTTTCGTTATGGTATAAACTTTCAAAAAATACAAATACGCCTTACTCAAGCAAGCTACCCCTGATAATGGCCTATGAAGGGTCTGAAATTGCTTGGGACAATTTTAGGAAATTCATCTACTAATTCCAACCTGAAATTAAGACACTTATCAGAAAACTTGAAAGGATCTTAAATATATTATACAGACAAAATTTGTCTTTATTTAATGAGATATATATATATATATATATATATATATATATATATATATATATATATATATATATATATATATATACACACACATATGCACATGCACACACAGAGGCTACAGAATAAGTAGTACCCTTTTTGAATTGGTATTTTTATTGAACAAAAATTCATTGTAGTAGATTAAAAAAATGAAAATAGTGCCTAATAGTAGTTAAGAAAAAATATCTAATAAAAATTAAGTTCAAAAAGCTATTATTCTTGTCCAATATTAATTGACATACTCAAAATGTCACCTTTCATGTTCAATACAAAGCTGAACTCTACCAGTAACACTTTTACAAACTTTTTGATATATTTCTATTGTGATTATAGAAAATTTATTGGGAATTACTTGTTTTAATCCAGGAATTGTTTTTGGTTTAAGGCTGTAAACCTGATCTTTCAATATAACTCCCCCCCCCCAAAAAAAAAACAAAACAAAAACTGAGTTCTTAAATTTTTACACCTTGATGAAAGTTTAAAAACCAAAGTGTTTAACATTGGCAAGTCATTCAAACTATAAGTAAAATTTTCTTCTGAAGACATAGCGTTTCATATTTACACTGTGTGTGTGTGTGTGTGTGTGTGTGTGTGTGTGTGTGTGTGTGTGTGTGTGTGTGTGTGATTAGTAAACAAATATAAAAAAAAAATTTCTGCTAAAGATATACTACACAGCGACTCCGTGTTTTTGTTTTTTTTCTAAAGAGTGAATGAAACAGGTTCTATTTTAATACCAACTGCATTTGAGCCTTGTTTTATTTAAGCTCTCTTTTAAAGTTGCCTATTCAGTAACATTACTTTATAACTCATATTTCTTTATATATTTTGTACAGTGACAATTGAATATTACTAGTAGTGTAAAGAAATTTAGTTAATTTTATGCATTAGTATCTTTATATTGAAAAATTAGAGGATTGCCAGTATTTAAAACGGGAATTGTATAAAAACAAGGTTGTATGTTGAAAATCTTAAATTGATTTTTAAATGTATTCATATTCTTTAATATTTTCTCTAAGATAAAAAATACTGTCACTCTAGTGTTTATTTGAAAGAAATATTAAAAATATGTAATTAAATGAAATTAGCAAATAATCATTCATAAACAAATAACTAATTGTAATAGCCAATCAATTCATTCTAAAATCTGAAATAGATGATACTTAAAACTTTTTGGTTTTTTAATAAAAAAAGCATACTTCTAGTCATTGTTTTATTTTAAAAAAATTTTAAAATTTTTTTTTCTAGGTTATAGTTACTGTGCCAACAAAATAAGGTTATATATCACATTATCTGTAGTCTCTCCATATAAGTTGTTATTGTGGAAGCTTAATCTTGATAACTATGTCTTCAAGAAAGCATCTACAGTTTTAAAGAAGCAAAGAAAAGGAAAAACAATGTTAATGTTAGTTGATGTTATATCAAGACAATGTAAACTCATACTTTTGGCACTATAACAATTGAGCTCTTTGTATGCCTTGCTTATATATATATATATATATATATATATATATATATATATATATATATATATATATACACTCATCCACAGACACTGTTTCGTTCTATCAGGATTCTTCAGTGTGGCTAGACACACAGGACGCTCAAAGCCAGGATAGAAACCCATCCAACTTTACGTTAGACTAAGTTTCAGACCACTCGGCCACTAAGCGGACCACGTTGGCTAAGGGAATTTAAAGGTATTTTTATTTTTAGAAACAGCAGCAGCAGCCTTTGTTTACATTTTTTTTTATACCCTATCGGCTACCAGAGTGCTCAATTCTTTCGAAGAGCTTTGCATTACACTAGCGGCGGCCGACAATTCCTTCGTCAGAGAGCTCAAACCCCATGGGGGAGCATAAGGCTCTTTTACGCCAAGGTGTGAAAGAAGGCACTATCCCTTTCCCAGGATTGCTCCACTTACCCTTGATCTATACCTTATAATGCTGAGTGTTAAGCAATGAGGCATAAAGTACTTTTTTTTTTTTTTTTTTTTTTTTTTTTTGACTGTGGTATGACTTGACTTAGGTGTTCACCAATGACCTGGGAGACCGGAGTTCATACCAAAGACTATAAAAATGGTACCTGATGCTGCCTTGCTTAACACTCAGCATTATAAGGTACGGATCAAGGGTAAAGTGGAGCAATCCAGGGAAAGGAGTAGCGCCCTCCCCTACACCTTGGTGTAGTAGCTATTGAAAAGGGAGCTTTTGGGTCACCCTCGACTACAGTCGCCAACTTACTTATCCTAGACCAATGGTGAACACCTTAACCAATTTATGTAGATGGAGGGAGGGAGGGAGAAATAATAAAGAATAATTGAATAACCTTAACTTTTCAAAGTAAGCTTTTATAATTTGAAGTTCTGTTTTTTTTTTTTTTTTTTTTTTTTTTTGATCATGAAAAGAATGGAGGCTGAAGTAATTAGGGACTGACACAAACATACAGGCAGTCGAGTTGGTAAACCTAGGTGGATATGAATGCTCAAGAGTGTATATGAAAACATTTTATTGGTCAATGACTGGTAAAATCTTTTTGTTAGTGACTTGAAGGAGAAAAAAAATTATTTTCATATGTTGTATAATTTAAGGGACTTTTTTGTGGCAAGATATTTTCTCTACTATACTTTCAAAAGTATTTTGTAATTTGTTTGAAGCATTACTCAAATTACTTTATTGTATCATATTAATTTAGAGGGCTATTGTAATGCAAAATAATAATTTGAATCTTATTAGTTTCAAAGTAAAAACGTCATTGTCAGAGACCTTTTTTACTTTGAAATTAATAAGACTCAAATAATTATTTTGCATTACAATAGCCCTCTAAATTAATATGATACAATAATATATTTTTAATTTACTATCATCAGATCTAAATTATAATAAAAAGTTCTTATGGTATAATGGGAACTTTTCAATTTATTTATTTATTTATTTATATGTGGGTACATATTCTGAAAATTATTTATACAAGTTCCTTGATCAGGATTGGTAGTCACCTTAATATTGTGTATCTCATGTGTGACTAATTTATGTATTACTGTTTTTGGTTAGACCATAAACTTAGTATATGGTCTTTGCTGGTTGAGAAAACTCTTTTGATTTATTTGTATTTCATTTTTGTTAATTTACAAAATTGAATTGATGTTTACTGAAATGAGTTTTCTTATATTTTTAAACCTTGATAAAAAAAAAATTCCATCTCTTTGAAAAGTTCTCTTTTTGACATTTGCTTCTAAGAAATGTTAATGACATTCTGTGAAAATTTAGAATATCTAAAAATTAAAGCTTAACATATTTTAGCCATGTGGATAGTTTCATATTAAATTACCTTGAGGCAAATTCCTCCTGTGACTTTTCTTTCTGAAGAAAACATTTGAAAAAGCTCCTCAGTTTGGTAGAATTGGGAATATGACCTATCTTGATGTTTAACTTGGACACCTCCAGGGGCCATTGAATTTGCTGTTGAGTCACATTTTATATATATATATATCTGCATACTCCACCCAAGTTCTGTGCACATATTTGTCCACTCAACTCCTTCATTTTGTCCCGTCTTTTATTGGTCTTTCTGCTGTTTTGCAGAGGTAATTTTGTATTCTCTCGTATTAGGTCATTCCACTATTTTGGTAGCCTTCCTCAGAGTCTTCTTTTGATAAAATCATTCATGTATGTTTGACATTGCTGGCATTGTGTTTCCATGCTACATGATCAAATCACTTAAATCTTTTCTTGATGTGTGTAATTTTATTTGGTATTCCAAGGTCACTTTTTATATCATCCATTTTTAGTGTGGTTTATTCAAAAACCTTTCACCATAGTTTTCAGCTAATCAATTATCCTTGGTTTTCTGCTGACTTCCTTCTTCAAACTCAGTTTCTCCAGCATATGTAGGTTAATTGGTCAAATCGATATATATATATGTATATATATATATATCTCACTATTACAAATGAGTGAATTTGGGAAAGTACTTTGAATTTAGCATTTAATAGTTATCTCCATTGAGTTGAACATGAACACAGACCCAACACAAGTAAGTTGTAAATTGGATTGAAATTCATTTATATAAAATAAAAAAAATCTTGTTGTGATGGACCGAATTGTATTATTACAATAGCATACATATAGAAATGTATATTGTGTATTTATAAACAAGACATCAGTATTAATGATTAATATGTAGTCATGTGTGAGTGTGATCTTTCACGGATCAGTAAAATGTTTTCCCCAACTTCCTTGGTTAGCAAACTAGGTCAGCAGGCCATTCCTACACAGTTTGATTCTTATTGGATGCCCTATATTTCTGACCTTGTGCCAAACAAAACAAATAAGATTATAGATATTTACTAAGTATAGATTAATCTAGTAGAAAACTATGCATAAGGAACACTTAGTGAATAAAAGATTACTCAATTTGAAAGTAAGATTTTCTTTTCCTTTCTAAATAGGAATGATATTGTTGTAAACAGTTTGTGGGGAAGAGGGAGTCCTCTTGGCACAATGGCTAAAGTGCTGGACAACAGTTTGAAATTAGCAGGTTCAAAATCCAGTCACGCTATCACGTTCACTTTTGGATTAATCTTTGCAAAAGGTATAAACTCCCAATATCCCTTCAGCTATGGGTTAAATAGTAATATTGCTGTTCTTCTATAAGGATGGTTTTGGCATTAAATAACCCAATGAAGGTTGATATACCATTAAAAAAAAAGAAACCAAAACATTTTTTTTATCTCTGGGAAAGAAGTGATTTTCTTTATGACTTTTCTAAATCTATTCTTTGCCTAGTTCACTAATTAAAAAGCATTTCTAATGCTTTTAAGACTGTATATCAATAATCTCCAAAAAGATGATTTCAATAAAAGTTTACACAATTTAAACAAAATTCTAATTCCACAAAATAAATGAAAATCACTGAAGACACTCTTTAATCAGATGATTTCCAGTTACAACTGGACGTTTGAAATGCATGGATGTATATTGTGATTGTAATGGATATGTGATGTGATGCATATAGATATTGGTATCATGGATATGGGATGGATTTGGTGTATTGTGATGGACATAGATGTGGTGTGGGTATGTGGATGTAACAAATGTAGTTATGTGGTCTGATGAACATGGATATTGGTCTTTTGGATCCGATGGATATGGGCTATTATGGATGTGGTGTAATAGTCCAGACATGATGTCATGGATATGTGATAGCTTTTCTTCACCTTGCCATGTTCAGTGGTCTGTGTTCATTCTCTAAATAATAATTTTTTTCTTCTCTTCTTAAAGAAATACTATTAACGTGTTACTAGATGTAATTATAGATCAAGATTCATAATTACCACTCCTGCCCTATCAACAGGGTTAAGAATGTACTAACTGTAGAGGGTTAACCCCTGCCTCCAAAGGGGGTCTTGGGTATAATATGAGACTGTCTCTGATGAAGTTCCAATTCTAGAGCTCAGGAGTGTGTAGAATACTCCTTCATTGTCATTACTCCCAGGTCCACTCTGACCTGAAGTGTTACCTGTTAGGGTATAACAGATCTTTTTGCAAATTATTTGTCTTAAATAGGAATACTTGAAATCATCACAACGTCCAAAAAAACTCTAGATAATTACAGAAAAATACAAATGTACAATGTATGCAATTCCTTAAACCTCTTGTCGTAAAATAACCCCCAAAAGGTTGACATACTGTTGAAATCAATACCACTCACACAAGAATCAAGAAAACAAAAGCTATGTGAGCACCCACCCATGTCATCCCCATTCATCCCTGCAAGTTGTTTTTTTTTTTTATTTACCTTCTCAATATATGTATGCAACTTTCAATAAAATTCAAACTCTTAATCTATTAACATGAAAAGTCAGTACTTTATGTTGCAATTGTCCCTGTACTATTTTCAACTTCCTTTTTACATTGGTGTAAAAGTTTAATCTGTCCACTGTCAAACAATACTTGTCAAACATGTATGTGTCTTTCCTAACATAAGAAAAGGCTAAATTAAGATTTCTAATAAAATATCACTGTCTACCTTAAG
Source organism: Sepioteuthis lessoniana (assembly GCA_963585895.1). Classification (NCBI taxonomy): domain Eukaryota; kingdom Metazoa; phylum Mollusca; class Cephalopoda; order Myopsida; family Loliginidae; genus Sepioteuthis; species Sepioteuthis lessoniana. The sequence goes on along the minus strand of CAUZXS010005552.1, from coordinate 14,901 downwards.
ATTTGAAAAGGAAAAAAATAAAACACTTAAGTGTACCACAAAGGATTCTTACTTCTCTGAAGCCAGGTGTATACAAGAAAATGTTCAGTATTAAAAAAAAATCACCAGTTTTAAGTCTTTAATTTAAGATTCTTGTTATTGACAAATGATTTATTACAGTACATTATAATCTAATTTTTGTTTTGAAAGACAAATTATTTTCATGTTCTTAACATTATGGCTAAATTTTTAGTTTCATTACTGCTACATTTTTATTCAACAAGGGTATCTAGGAAAATAGTTTCTTACATTATTTAATGAATTTTTTCATTGTCTTTAAAATCTGTCTGAAAAATTGTTTTTGATACCTTATCAAAAGGATGTTAGTTAAAAATGAAATTATACACTTTTAAATGATAAATTTAGATATCATTTCCTGTGCATTTATTTTTTTTTCTTTTTAAGAAAAAAATTACACATTATTTTGTATATCAGTTTTATAAAATGCCTTTTAATTTTGCACAAAATTTTGATACAACACATTAGATTTCACTCATTTCTCAAAAATAGTTTTTATTTGTCCTGACTTATAAGACTACAATTTGAAATTCACATGTATTTAAATAGAATGCTTACATTTCAAATAATAATTTAAAGCATTTAGTATTATATCCCATGCATATTCTTTTAACTGCTTGTGTTCAAATACCCAACTGCATACACACATACATTTTTTTTAAGCAGGTTTCATTAAAAACCTAAGTTTTTAATGTTTTTTTTCTTATAAGATTTAAATTGGGTTCCATTTTTATGCCAAAATTGTCAGAAATTTTCTCCCTAACAGCTTTAATGACATCATTGGTTATTTTCAAGGGTATTTTTCTTTAAAATCTGGATCTTTTGTTTTTACTATATGAAATGCTTTTGTTCAGAATTTACGCATTTTGAATATTTGCATTTTTGTTTGTTTTTTGTTTTATTTTGCATGACCACTTAGTGATCTAAATGTGAAGGAAAATGACAAATATTCAATCACAACTATATTCTGAACAGAAAACATCCCAGATATTAAAACCAAATCTTGAAAGTAACTTGTAATGGTGAAAAATCATTTAAAAAAAAAATTTTTTTTAATGCAAAATTAAACCAAACTTAAATCTTGTAAAATGATCACTTGTAAAAAAAAAATCAGTTAGACTTAAAATCTTGCCTGCAGTTTATAATGAAACATGCTATATATATATATATATATACACACACACACACACACACACACACACACACACACAACTCAAGAACAGTAAAATTGATGAATTTGTGAGTCTTTAATTTGGCAAGCAATAATAATCTTGCTATGTAAGAAATCTGCAATCTCTGTATTAGGAATATTTTTAATGATGTACAAGAACGTCAAATACAATAAAGTTTTTAATATTGGACTATTTTTTTTTTTTTTTTTTTTTTTTAGAAAGCTTTGAATAATATTGCATTAATTGGTTCTTTTGGTTGTAATATTGACCTAAAATCATGTTTTGTTTCTTGCATGTATTTTTGTTTTTGTATTTTTTTTGTCTTTGTTGTGGGTGGAGTAGTTTCTTGTTTATGTTGTAAATTTTTTGATTGAAAGACCTTTTCATTTTTTCTTTTTTTTTTTTTTTTCATCATACTTAATTATATGCATTTCAAGATTCTTTTACCTGGATTTTATTCCTTAGCTTATATGGGAATTTTATTTTTTATTTGGTTTAATTCATGAGTATCAAACATTGTTTTTAAATTTATCTAAAAATTAAAAAATATTGAATATATTTTCATAAAGATCATAAGACGATTTACTTTTGAAATATTAAGGGTTAAAGACAAACCATTTAAGGCTCATAAACACCACTATACAGTGAAATGTGAACTTTTGTGATAGACCTGGGAACTTTTTTATTTTGGAGTTGTTTACCTTATTATATATATAATTTTTTTTTCTATTTAACTCCCATTCTGCAAAAGCAAAAAAGTTGATCCTGAATGTATTTATCCAACCCTTCTGTGACAAGGAAAATATGACACTGTCACTTTTTAAGCAGAGGACAGCTTGTTTGAATTCTGTTTTCCTTCAAGACTGCTTAACAGAAGCAAAAAAGTCATCCTTTCATATTTATGTATAGTATAACAGATTACATATGAGAGATGACAGGATTATTGTACAATGTTAATATGTATCTTTATATATGTTTTTAGCTTTATTCAATGTAATTGTCTTTGAATATATTTCCACTGCTGATTTCCTGTTTGAAAAAATCCTTTTTCTCTTTTACCTTTTTTTTAAATTTTTATTTTAATTTTTTTTATTTACAAAATCAATTACAGTAAAATAAACAATTTTCCAGAAAATCATGTTCTAAAACTTTTATGAATTAATGATTTTTAAATATGTTAAATATTCATTCAGCCCCCCCCCCCAATAAATGGCTGAAACATTTTTTAAAATAATTACTGTTTAAGAATGTAGGATTTTTTTGTTCTTAATCAGTTGAATAAACAATAGTCAATCATTATAAATAATTTTCATTTTACCCTGTCAGTTGAGCTTAAAATATACCGACTGTAGCTCCCTTGCAGAGGGTTAAACCCTCCCTGCAAAAAGGAGATGTCCTCTGTATGGCACTAAACTGCCTCTGATGGTGAGGCTCCACTTATGGAGATCTAGAATGTGTGGAGAACGCCTTCATTACCATTACTCCCAGGCCCACTTTGACCCTGAGTCCATTTCCTATGATATACAAGCAAATGAATTATCTTGAATAGAATTACTAGTGTTAAATAGCAATACTTGAAACCATTTAACTCTGTGCAAACCATTGAGCTCTGGCTTATTTAAAACTTTGTTTAAAAATCATATATATTTTGTAATTTGCTTGAAGCGTTGCACAAATTTTATTTTATAGTATTGAATTAATTTAGGCTACTGTAATGTGAAATAATTGAGTGTAATTAATTTCAAAGTAAAACTTCATTGTCAGAGACTTTTTTTTTTTTTTTTTTTTTTTTTTTTAAATGTTGGGGGTTCAAATATTCTTTTAACTTTCCAAAAAATTTAAATCTCCAACATCTCTGACAATGAAGTTTTACTTTGAAATTAATTTCTCAGTTATTTTGCATTGCAATAGCCCTCTAAATTATATACATGGATCTGGCATTAAATAACCTACAAAGGTTGATATGCCATTAAACACAACCAACTATGGACACCTTTATCTATGGGTCATATAAATCTGTTTGAAAATTATTCATGTTAGGATCATATGCAAAAAAAGTCCTTAAACTACACAAAAAATATAAATATGAACATGTTTTAGGCATAAAGTAACCCTATACAGGTTGACTTGTGGGAGAGTTCCTATGATGGAGAGACTGACATTAAAGTTAGTGAGTTTGAATTCTGGTTGAGCTATTATGTTCACTTTTTCAGGCTAAACCCTTGAGAAAGGTATGAAACCTCTTATTCCCCAGCTATGGGTTTAATAGTATCACTAGTGTTCTTCTATAAGGATAGGTTAGGCATTAAATAACCCACAAAGGTTGATATGCCATAAAACAAAGAAACCAAACCAGGTTGACATGCCATTAAAATCAATCAATCTTTCATTGTTCCACTTGTAGTTGCCTTTTAAGTTTTGACTAGTGTTATCACTCATTGTACTTGCTATTTATTTATAATTTTGACTATTCCTTCATCTTACCAATTCTAGTTGCTTTTTTTTTATATTTTTTTTATATGTATCTAAACTCATTCACTTGTCACTTTTATGACAGCAAAGAACAATAAGAATTTTAAAATAAAGTCTGCTGGTAACACATGTTCTGCCTCAATGAAGTCTGATTCTATGTACCAGCTGCTCTATCAACATGGTTTCTACAAGTGATGGATGAGTTTTAACAAAAAGCAACTAGAATTAAGATATTGATGACTCATGTTTTGACTAAGCTGAGTCAAAATTATTTATAATAAACTGAGCTTTGTTGAAAAAAAAATGTCAAAATTATTTTTAGAAAAAAACTAATCAAAATTATTGATAATGATTAACAAAGTTTCATCTGAAAAAATTAATGAAATAAAAAAAAATTGTCAGGTTTTATGTTCCCTCTATTTTTTTATTTTATTTTATTTTTTTTTTTCTTGAATCAAATGTGTTCTTTGACTCTTCAACAATGATAGAAATCTTTTTATAAAGATTCAATTTTGTGTCTATTTTCTGATAGCAAAATCTTGTATCAGAGGTTAAGATTTTTGTTTGCAAAATAGATTCTTTTACTTAAAGAATAAAATGATTTCTGATCTAATTTAAACTTAGTATTATGTTTTGGCATTTACTTAGCTTAGTTTAGCATGAATTAGTCATAGGGGTATTCTGTGAGGATTGAACTCACTAATAGTTGTCTGCTATCCTAGTTCACTAAAGTATTTTACTAAGCTACTGAGAAGAGATGATGGAAGCTCAATTAGTGTATTACCTTTGGAAATGGAATTGGTGACCTCATTTCAAGAGATAAGGCTGTTTGTTTCACTTAGTGCTGATTTCTTTGGGAAAGGCATGAATCCATCTTGTTATCCCCATAACTATGTAAGGCTACTAGAAGGAAAACTGAATTCAAACAGCTTTACTCTGCTTAAAAAATGACTTTGTGTCACATCTTACATGTAGCAGAGGGATTGGGTAAATACTTACTGAGAAAAGATCTCTAAGCCTAAAGAGTGGATTCTGTAGAGAAGTCCAAAGTTTTCCCTGATACTTGTAAACAAAAAAAAACAATTGTTTTTTTAGGAAATAACTCTAGAATTCCTAAATGAAAATAGCCTGATTAATGTTTAGAAAAATAAATTGTTAGACAACTCTATGAAGAAGTTCAGTTCCCATTATAACAATGACACAATGATACTGATGCATCTATTTAGGAAGGAGTTAGTTTCTAATTAGTATTTCATATTTGTCTCTATTTATCATGAATGTTGTCATTTACTAAATCTAGCTTAGTTTATCACAAGCGAAGTGTATAGGGCACTCAGTGACAATTGAACTGAATAGTGGTCTTTAGGCCTTCTCACATTTCTAGCACCTTTTTTTGGGTGGGGGGATCCATGCAGACCCAACAATGCTATAACCTTTCTCAGACCTTTCAGTTATTATTTCTTGACTTTGTATATCCTCCCTAGATGTCTGGTTAACTTCTAGATCAGAGTTTCTCAAACTTTATTTGTAACCAAATTTGATTTTCATTCCCTCAAATAACTTGAATTAAATTACCTAACAACTAATTTACTAATTTTTAAGCTATTCAAAAAAGATTTTAGAATTTAGTATTTTTATAAAATAATTCATTTCAAATATAATTATTTTTAAATGTTTTCAAGAAAATGATAATATGCATTGTTAACAATTAAGATTATCTTTTGGTCAGAGCAAAAATTCATTTAAATGACCTGTACATTTTGAATGGGTTGTATGTGAATAACATATTACAACTGGATATTACATTCAGACATTCTGGTAGGTGTACAATTCTGACAACTAGTTGACCTTTCTTTATTTTTGATTCATTTATTTTATTTATTTATTTATACATACACAAACTAGAAAATTCACCCTGCTAAAATTTTACAGGGGTTTATATGGATCAGTTTGAGAAGCCCAACTCTAGAGATTGAGTGACAGCACCATTCTCAATATTCATGCAGAGCACAGCTGTCACCTGAACAATTATGATCCTTTCTCAAGACTTTATTTTTTTTTATGAAAAATTTTTATTTTGAATAATTTTTGCTATCAAAGAGTATTAAAGTAATTTTGTCTTTCACTTTTCAGCTCGAGAAATTTAGTGAGTTTCGTCGTAGTCTTAACCCACTCTTAGCTCAAAAAGGAACTGAAGATGTGCCTGATGGAGGTACAGTGGTGCCTGGCCAGCCTAAGACAATCTCTGATGAAGAGATTTGTGAGAAATTTGAGATATTTTTGGTAAGTATCAAAAACTTTATTTTCAAAGTTGATTTCATGTTCTGTTATGTTTTGATTGATTTAAAAAAAAAAAAAAAAAAAAAAAAAATTTTTTTATTTATTTTCAGTAGTTAAAAATATTAATTCTAATGTGGTTTTTCAATGCAATTGTTTGTGAACTTCCTTTTTAAATTGTGTGTGTGTGTATGCATGTGTAGGTTTTTTTATTTTAATTTTTTTTTTTTATTCTATTTGATTTTGTTTTATATATTTTTTAATAGTTATTAATAATTATAAAGATATTAGTTCTGGGTTTCTTATTATTGCAATTGTTTGTTGAAACTTGCTTTTAAATTGTGAGTATGCATGTTTTTTTTTTTTGTTTTTTTTCTATTGTGGAGTGGGTTTTTTAAATGATTTGTCAAAATGAAGTTGGATGAAATGTGGGTGTACAATTTGGATTATATGAATTAGAAATATTTGTCAGTGTATTATAAATTTTGTTGGGATATTTCCACCTCCTTTTATTTGTTTATTTTTTAAATTTTTTATTTTATTTTATTTTTTATTTAAAAATTTTTTTAAAACAAAATTTTCACTTGTTTTAGCATGATAAATTATTTAGAATATTTTAAAATTTAATGTTTTGTTTAAAGGTCAAGAGAAATTAATTTTTCTGATCAAAACTTTCCCAACTTTTGACATTGACAACACTTAATTTTTTTTTGTTTTAATAGCCATCCTATAATATAGTTTTATTTTTATTTCTAAATTTTTTATGAAAGTGTGGAGCATGGTACATTTAAGTTTACTTTTCAAATGCAAGACAAAAGTGCTGTGTCTGCTGATGCCTATTAGGACCTGAAATGTACCATATGTGGGTGTTTCCTTTTTAGACTAGGCTTGATGAACCATTCTCAAATCAGTGGAGGCAAAGCCAAGCACCTCATCTGCCAAGATGCACCTGTCCTATATGTGACTTGGTTGTAAATCAGCTGGTAGTTTGGTTAGGCACTCTAAAATACCCCAAATTTGGAAGAATGGAAAGTTAGTCACTTTTGTAAATGTTTGTGCAGGTCAGAAGCTGGATTTAAAAGATCTATATTCACAGTCATGTAGTCATCAATGAAGAGATGCCAATCTTCTTATATATTAAGGCAGGAAGCCCAGTTCAAAAAATTAACTAGAATATATTTTTTTCACTTTGTCAGAAATGTCGTTTTATATTGTGGCCCAATTGACATATCAAGTTGTTCTGATAGCATAGATTCCTTTGACTCTTTCTTGCTATCTGTCCCTATCGGCTATTATTCTTGGTAGGTCCTCTACACAGCATCCAGTGTCTGCACAGAGCTGATGTAAAGTTTTTGCTGATTAGGTATCCACAGGAGAAAATTGCTTATAACTTTGTCCTTGCTTCTCTAGCAGTGTCCAGCATGTCTGGTTCATCTTACTTGGATTGTTTTAATTGGCCATACAACTGTTGTTTTGTTGAATGCTGCTTCCAGGATTAATTCAGAACATGTAGCACCCTTGTATAGGTCCTATCTAGTTTTTTTTTCTCTCTCAAAGTGTTTGAAAGATCATCTAAATAGTCTGTGTCAATAACAGTTTCTTTTAGATAGGAGCACTATATATATAATTTTTGGATATTCATGTGAACTGTTCTTATTTATGAAATAATAATTCCATAAAAATTTAGCAAATAATTAAATAAAGAACTGGTTTCTTATCACAAATATTTTAAAGTGTCATGACACAATTTGAAAAGTTCTAGTTTGGGTGAATAATTTAGAGTCCTTAATTTTGATATCTAACCTTTACTGATACCTCTCTGTCTAGATGTGCTGGACTGCAGCATTGTAGTGAGTTTGAAATCCAGTTATGGTATTAAGTTCAGTTTCTGACCAATACCCTTGGAGAAAGGTTGAAAGAAACCAGACTAAACTTAATGCTCTTAGGAAAGGTTTGAATCCATCTATTGTCTCTCTTTCCCTCTCCAGCTATAAGTAAATAGTGAAGCAGACTGGGTTCTTTAGCCTTGGTAAGGTAGTCGGTCTAAGAGAAGGAAAACTGAATTCAAACCAGCTTTACTCCACTTAGCATTATGTGTTGTGGATAAATTTTGATATTTCAAAACTGTTTGTATAACAATAAATCAACAGTGAAGAACTTCAAATTGATAAAGTTGCTCTCACAAGCAAGTTTTTATCTACTTAGATTTTTGGAAGGCCAGTTGTTCCAGCAAATAAATTCTCGTTTCATACAAAAATAACGATGACAATATCCACACCCAACATAACTCTATTCATCTACATACGAACATGAAAATGTTTTTGAATTATCTGCAGAAATATGTAAACAGAAGATAAAGCCTCGAGAATTATCCTATTCCTCGGGGCACAGTGTAGTACTTACACTATTATTCTTCAAGCAATTTTATGAACTCTACTGTTCAAATGCTAAATGTACTATGGAAAACTTGATAATTACTCAGTATATATGCTTTTAGTATTTGCTGTATCACTATATAGAGTGGATGATTGTTTTGATGTATTTATTTAATATTTCTATCACAAATTACATAACTATCATGTGTATGTGATCTGTATTAACTGATTAAACACCTAAGACCTGACCCCCCACACACACACACTTATTGATAATCTATCCCTGGATATTTTGGGTAAATTTTTCCTATTTCAGAACTTTTGTTACAGAACAAATCAGAAGTGAAGAGCTGCTAATGAATGAAGTTACTCATGAGAACACTTCAATCTTTTTTTTTTTTTTTTTCTACTTTCATGTTAGGTTGCATAAATTCTTTTTAGTATGTCATCCTTGCCAGTAGGTGGAACCTCATTTTATACTAAGATAACGGTGGCCAATATCTGACTGACCTTGATAAGTCTTGATTATAAAAATGTTTCAAATTACATACAGAAATATATAAAGTAAGCATCTATTCAATTCACTCTATTCTTAGGGGTATGAAGACAGTACTGCAATGTATGTTGCAGGTTATTATATGGACTTTCAAATTGAGGTTTTATAGTGATTAAATATTGGAGCATTGTACTGATGCTATGGGTTAACAAAAAGCTGAATAAATGAAAGGAGAGGGTTATCTTGGATATACTTTTTCTTATGTATATTCAGAATTTTAAGTTTCCAGATTGGTAATGTTTTTTTTTTTTTGTTGTAAACATTCTGGAAGTATTCATATAAAGATAATTTATCATTTATTTAATAATTTACTTTTGTTGCTTTAAATAATTGAAATTATTGATCTTAATTGCAAAGTCTCATATTTGATATATTTATCTTATTTTTATTCCCAGAAAAAAAAAATCAATATTTTTTGTGAGAAATTTGTTGGCTTACTGCATTTAATTTTGTCTATAAAACAATAACAAAAAAGAATTTTTAACAGGAAATAAGGATTGTGAATTTATTGAAGGAAGTTCGATTGAACAATAAACAAAGAATGACTTAATTTGTTTTATAAAAAATATTTTGAACTTGATGATGCTGCAGTTCACTAGAAAATACTATAAGATTTTGAAAACTCATATATCAACAAATAAAATCTACCAGTAAAGGAGGGCAAGCTTTTTTTTTTAAAAAAATTGCTTATTTTTACCTTTTTGAACCACCCATATATTCACTTGTGAGATAAGAAAACAATAAGGCATTCTTTGTTTGTCATATTCAACAATACTTTGGTTTCTTTGTTTCAGGGCATATCAATCTTTGTGGAGTATTTAATGCCAAAACCATGTGGGTAGAACAGTGATACTGTTTAACACATAGTTGGGAGGGTAAGGAGGTTCATGCCTTTCTGAAAGATATTAGACTGAAAGTGAACATAATAGTACAACTGGATTATGCACTCACTTTGAGGCTGAAGTTCAGCATATTAGTGATTACTTCATGGGACTTCCCCACAATTGTGTGTTTTTTTTATATATATATATATATATATATATATATATATATATATATATAATAAAAGGAATGACATGAAAACCAAAATTTGGTGTGTTTATTTATTCACTCTTATGTTTCACTCTGTACAAGCTTTATCAGATAATGATATAAAAAAATATATCAATACTAACTGGAAAAAAGTAATTACAATGCATTTTGTTAGTTAAAAGGAAGCATAATGGTTATCCTTCAAGCAAATGAAATCTGTAACCAAGTTCAAATTTTTAATGATGTTTGCATTTCACTTCATGCTAATGCCCTTAGGAGAAGTCTGTTTGACATTGTAGTTAATGTACTGGACTGCAACAGTTATGGTATTATGTTCAGTTTCTGACCAATACCCTTGGAGAAAGGTACGGACCTCCTTATACCCCCTCTCCTCCAGCTATGGGTTTAAAAGTACCACTATTGTTTTTCTACACAGATAGCTTTGGCATTAAACAACTCACAAAGGTTGATATACCATTAAACAAAGAAACCAGACCAAACTTAATTCCCTGAGGAAAGATTTGATTCCATCTATTCTCTCTCTCTCTCTCTCTCTATATATATATATATATATATATATATATATATATATATATATATATCTATATATATATATATATATATATATATATATATATATATATATATAATAAATAGTGAAGCAGACTGGATTCTTTAGCCTTGATAAGGTAATCAGTCTATGAGAAGGAAAACTGATTTCAAACTAGCTTTACTCCACTTAGGATATGATACAAGGTCAGTTTTTGTTTGTAGTGGAGGAGTTGGATGAATACATGTGTTATTTATTTTTATTATTAACAAGATTTTGCATCAACACACAGTACTTATTTCATGACAAATAATGTATATTTTGAGAGGTTTAACTTTGATGTAAAAAGTTTTTCCTTCCTATGAAATAATATTGGAACCTACAGAAAAGGTTTAATTAAAATGGCAGCTTAATAAAACATGGTTATTTTAAGAATAAAACATGTTTGTCAGTTTCTTTTGTTATCCAGGATCAAGTGACAACCTTTGTGAAGTACCTGAAAATATTACATTCCTAGATAAGTTGTTCACAATTTTGATTCTCTTGTTTTTTTTTGTCACTGTTTTCTTTACACCTATCTATAATTTTTCTGAGGTCACCTTTAAAAAAAAACGAAAAAAAAAACTTGTAGGACAGCTGTAGTTGAGTAAAGCTAATGAAAATATAAGTTACTGATGTTATTCACCTTGAAAACATGTTAAACACAATGTCATCATTATTTTAGCATGCAAAATGTCTAACACTTTTTTCTTTCAACTATCTTTACTGTTTTGTTTTTTAAATCACTTGTTATGCTGAAAATTGATAAATAAGTTATTTACTCACTGTGATGTTAAAGTAGAATTTATGGAATCTGTGCATGATTTAAAAAAACAAAAAATGAAAAAAAAATCTTTGTGTGGTCAGTAAACATCCTTCTGGGATTGAACTCCAGACTCTTATATTAAATAATTATAGTAAATGTATGTTTTATGCAATTATCATTTATTAAGATAATTAAAATGGAAAAAAATTATAATTATTTTTATATGAAGCCTCTTTATTATATTTCTAACTTCACTCTCTTTTTGTCACAAAACTCTGGGTCAAATACACTCTTAAGGAGACTGAAAAAATAAAAAATATAGCTTTGTATAAAGTTTGAACTCCCATTTAACTGTTTGGTAGCCAATCATTCATGGATGTAGCCTAAAACATAAAAAAAAAACAGAATATAAAGAAAGATCTTTGTGTGGTCACTAAACTTCCATTTGGGATTAAACCTCAGATTCTTGAAGATCTATTTAGTAATCATAATAAATGCTGTATGTTTCTTTATAAATAAATGATAGTTGCATAAAACTAAAATTTACAAAGACATAAGTGTTGATCATTCCCATCGTTTTTGTTTTAAGTAAATTTTATCTTAGTTTTATTTTAGTTTTTCTTATGAAGCACTTTTACTCTTAATTATCAGCTTTACTCCATCTTACTAGGATTTATTGACTTGGCGCATTGTGATAGTAAAATGGGGTAAAGCTAATAATTATTTAATACTAGTAAAATTAGTTCACTATCAGCAGCTTGTTGTAGGAGGTTTTTTTTTTTTTTTTTTTTTTTTTTTTGTATACTGCTTAATAAATTTTGCTTTCTTTGTTTTTCTTGTATTATAAAGCCAGTGTATTTAGATAAATTAACAATCTAGGATTTGTATTCATTTTCATAACAGATAATTCTTGGTTTATTCTTTCCTTGTGATAACAACAAAATCCATCTAACTTGGATAATCAGGATTTTTTTCTTTTCTTCTGTTCAATTTTCAGTACCATTGTTTCAGGAATAGTAACAAATTATCCTCATTAGTTCTTTGAAGTACTTTTCAATTTAAGTCTTACTAGTGTTTGGGTTGAATGAAAAAATGTGTTTAACAATTCTTGTATCTGGAAAAAGTTATTTTTACAATTTTTGACAATTTGCAAATTCCCATTCTACTGGATTTTTGTGTCTTAAGTTTCAAGAAAAATCTATTTAGTCTCTCTTATTTGATTGGCTTATTAAATCTATTTGTACTAAAGAATAAATATTCTAAACATCAACTAATGAATCTCTTGCAGTCAGGCAATTTTATTTGAAAAAAGGAAATGTCTATGGTTCATGTTTTTTTTTTCTTTGTTGTCTCAGTATTTTGAGAATTTTATATGCAATAAAACATACTGTTATTATTTATTTTTTAAATACTTCTTATTTGAAGCATTTAACATTTGTCATATCTCAAAGATGGTTTGTTAAAAACAAAAAAGAAACATTACATTGTCATGTATAAAAAAATACATCCTCTAAATATTTATTTCTATTTTCTCTAAAATATATTTATTTTTTCCATGATAGTGTTTAATTAATATAAAGTTTATAAACAAATGTTAATAAAGTGTTTGTCTAGTAAGCTATCCTAAAACTTTAAATATTTTATTCTGGTTAGAAAGCTTTGAAAGGTCAGTTTTATATCTCGATTAAACTTTAAAAACTATTTTTCTGGCATAAGAGGATTAGGTAGTGTAATGGTTAGATGCACAAAAACTATAACTGGTGAACAAAGTTAAAATTCTAACCATAACTATTTGCATTCATACATTTAAGACAGTCATGAATCTATTTCTCCCTTCTCCATCGGTAGGTAAAATACCAGAGCTAATTGGGCAATCTAACTGTAGTGGTGGCCAAACTAATCCCAGAAGAAAAACTCTAAATTCAAATTATGGTGAAGTCAGTGGGAATTGTTTTGGTGATTCGATTTATTCATAAAAGAAGCTGTGAAGAGCCATGATTGAAGTCTTCAAAGGACATGATTATTTCTACTTCATAAGAGAACAGAAATACCAATGTAGCCATAAGTTCAGTTCATTTTCACACTAGTTGTTTCAAATAAGTGATCTATTCTTGTATTGATCTGTTTAAAAGTTGGTTTTGGTTGGGTCACACAGATAATTTTATTCTATAACTGAAAATTGGTTATCAGCTATTGCTTGCTTCAAGCCAGTAATTGTTTTTCTTTTGTTTTCAAAGGGTGTAAAATTGACCTTTTTGATTGTTTAGTTAGAATTATTTTCTTTGTGGCAGGTAACTGCTCTTCATTCTTTATATGTAATCTCTCTCTTTTATTTATATATATATATATATATATATATATATATATATATATATATATATATATATATATATATATATATATATATAAAAATCTCAGGAAGTTCTTGACTAGAATATTTGGTTTCTTTGTTTTAATGGCATATCAACTTTAGTGGGTTATTTAATGCTGAAACTATCCTTATAGAAGAATAGCTGGGGTAGGGATAAGGGACTTTATACTTTTCTCAGTTATTTTTCTGAAAGTGAATGTATTGGCACGACTGTAGTTTGAACTTGCTTACTGTGTCGTAGTTTAGCATGTTATCCGCTACACCCTAGGGACTCTCTCCACCTTGACTAGAATCTTTTAAAATCTGGAAAGTTTATTAGATCAGAATACATGCAACTGTACAACTGGGTGCAAATTATTCATATTAGAGAGGAATGCTTCATATATAACTGGGTGCAAATTATTTGTATTAGGTAGGAATACTTGATATATAACTGTGTGCAAAAGAAACTCTTAAAAAATACAAATGTACAATTAACCTGATTCCCTAACCTCGGCATAAAATAACCCTAGACAAGTTGACATGCCATTAAAACTAATCTTTACTCAAGTGGCTAGATCCTGTTAAAATATGTGAATTCTAAAACAATTTTTTTTTAAGATCGTAATGTACAGTTGAATTCTTCACTCTCTTATATATATATATATATATATATATATAGCACAGACTAAAGTGTAATAATTTTTTTAATTAAAAAATTGGAATTTTTCCTTCTCATTTTAAAAGCATGTTTAAAGATGGCTAAAATAGACAGCTTTGATTTTATGAAAGCTTCTAAACAAATGTACACTTTTTGATTGATGTCTGGCATTTTGATACTTTTTTTAAAATGACCTAGTGTTACTCTGTCCTATAGAATTCTAAAAGACAGCACTAAAGTTTTTTTTTTTTTTTTTTTTTTTTTGTTAAATACTTATTTATGTTGAGTCCCTAGATGAGTCATTTTCATCTGAACTGTAATTGCCTGATTCTGTATTCAACCTTCAACTCATTGTCTTTGTTGTGGTATTTGAATTGTATACATTTTCAATTTATCTGTTTTCACTTGATATTTTTGTTGTATATGAGTTACTGTTTATTATTGTTTTATATAAATAATAATAATAAAAATACGTACAAATTAGTCAGTTTCTCATCTCATTGTGACATTGTTGTCACTATTCTCCATCCACTGTTAGAGTAGGTTGTTTGTGTGCTCCAAGACATAGAGGCAAATCTGGCAAGTAGCTCTTGG
>CAUZXS010005551.1:47500-113636 GCA_963585895.1 Sepioteuthis lessoniana | reverse complement strand
ATCTTCAGGACAACATTCCGTATCCTCACATAGCTGCTGAATGTATGTTTATGCTGGTCGTCCTACTTTTGCACGGCCATGTGTGGGGGTCCATAAGAGTACATCTCTTTTAAGTTCGTCCCCGCTTCTCCAGCAGTGTCCTGCATGTCTGGTTCGTCTAACTTGAAAAGTTTTCGTGGTAGGAAACAGGTGGCCGTACAGTTGGTGTCTTGTGGGGTGTTGCCGCCAGGACTTGTTCAAGATTGCACACAGCATTCTTGTGTAATTGCCGTCTAGCTTCCTCTCCAGCCGTTTCGTTAGCGTCCATGTAGTGCACCCATATAGCAGTATCGATGTGACCGCTGCCTGGAAGAAACTGCGATCATTTTATCGGTTTGGTCTGATCTCCATATTATCGATAGCCTATTGATAGCTGTCCATGCTTCCGTTGACCTCGTTTCGATGTCCTTTTCGGTTGATTCGACGCTGCTTCCTAGGTAAGTGAATTTGTTTACTAGTTTAAGAGGGGTTCCATCTAGAGTGGAGATGTCCCCCGTTTGATTATAGCACATATATTCCGTTTTGTGGGCATTAACATAAAGGCCTATGTCTGCGGCTGCTCGTTCCAAACTATGCAGTAGTGTTTCGGCTTGGTTGGGTGTATTTGCCAGTATCGCTATGTGATCGGCGTAGTCGGCGTCGGTAATTCTTTTTGCGTCGAACAGCTCGAAGCCATTCTTTCTGATTTTGTCAATCGATGTTCTAAGTACGTAGTCTAGACAAATGATAAAGAGGTACGGAGCCAGCGTGTCGCCTTGTAGTACTCCTGCTACAATGTCGAAGTATTCTGTGTCCCCATCTGGTGATCGTCCTTTTACTTTGGTCTTTCTATAGAGAATCGTTATTGCTGCTACGGTTTCTTTAGGTATGCCGTACGCTAGTAGGATTTGTTCCATCTTTCCTCTGTGAATGGAATCGAAGGCCTTGGTAAAGTCGACAAATATTAATGTCGCTTGTAGGTTTTTTGCCCGTACAATTTCAAGGATTCTACGGATGGTTAATACTTGTGAGGTCGTGGATCTATTTCTTCGGAAGCCATTTTGGTTTTTCCTAAGTATGTTGTCGATTTTGGGTTCTATGCGGTTTCGTAGTAGGGCATTGTAGATTTTGGCTGCTATGGATGTAAGTGTTATGCCTCGGTAGTTTTTGGCAATTCCGAGATCCCCCTTTTTAGGGAAGGGGAGTATGCATCCCTTCATCCATCTATCTATCGGATTTTGATTGTATACTGCGTTGCAGTGTCGGAGCAGTATGTCGTCGAATTGTCTGGTCTTCCATACTTCTGGGGGAATCTCGTCCAGCCCTGCAGCTTTCCTATTTTTAATTTTTCTGAGAACCGAGTCGAGTTCTTCTTGTGTGAACGGTCCTAGTTTAATGTCTAATTGTTTACTAATTATTCTGGTGATTGGTTCATGTGTTATTTTCGGTGGGTTTCCTAGTAGGTTTCGAAGTGCTGTTTCCACATTTTTATTCTTTCTTGTTGGTTTGCTGCTTTCACTTTTGCTTTGGCTGTGTTCTATCTTCTACTCACTTCGTTTGTTGTTTGCCAGGCTATCCTAGATTGTATAACTTCCACCGAGTCTCTAATCTTATCTATCTGATTTTGAATGTATTCTGTCTGTTCCTTTATATATATGCCTGCTAATTGATATTGTGCCCTTTTTAGTTCTAAGGCATTTGTGTTTGGTGGGTTTTTTTCGATAGTCTTTGGAGGCTGTTTTCACTAGTGCACGTTTTTCTCTCACCGCTAAAGTTTCCCATGGGACTCTATTTTTAGTTTTGAGTTTTGTTGGAATGCATTTCGCTGCTGCCTCGAGGTGCGCATTGATGAAATTTTCATATTCGTCGTTTGGTGTACTTTTTCGGTTTTTTCTTGTAGTGTTTCGAATCTGTTTCTTAATTCTAATACGTATTTATCTCTTATATCTCTGTTGTTCAAAAGGACCCAGTCATAGTGTTTGGTGGTCGCTGTTCGTTTGGCGTTTTTTCGTAGGCTTAGCCGTATTTTCGCCGTGACTATTCGGTGATCGGTGGACACACCCTCGAAAGAGGAGTATGCCTCGCAATTCATTGCACTATTTTTCCATTTCTTGTTCATAAGGACGTAGTCTATCTGAGTTTTAGTATTGTTCGCGTACGTGTATGTCCATAGTTTGCCCTCCCTTTTTTGGTAGTTTGTATTGAGGCATGCTAATCTATTTTCTATCATGAAATCTGTTAGATGTTGCCCATTCCTCTTTGACGTGTTGTGGAGGCTGTATTTGTCGTTTCCGTTTTTCCCGATTTGGGCATTCCTGTCTCCGCCAATGATTAACATGTTGTGTTTCTGGATGCTACGCACTAATGGGGATAACTCATCGTAGAAGGTGACTATTTCAGTTTCTTCACTAACATTGGTAGGGCTGTAGCAGGAGTTGATTGTTGCTCTGGGGTTGCCGTTAAAAGTAGCTGCCATCATTCTAGGTTGTATTTTCTCAATGCTATTTAGCGTTTTTAATGCTCTAGGTCCTATAAGCAATCCTACCCCTCCTACTGCGGCGTTTACAGAGTTTTTCCATGCGGATACAGTGACAAGCGACCATCCATTGCCAGTTTCATGGTATTTGATATCTTCGGTGTGCGTGCTTCTGTGTTCTTGTATGCATATTATGTCAATCTTATGTTGTTCGGCCGATGCGATTAGCTCTGGTAGTTGTCCTATTCTATTTAAGGTTCTTACGTTAAATGTCGCTATTTGTAGTGTTTGCTTGCATTTTAGTAGTTTTTGTCGTTTGAGCTCTGTAGCTGCTTTTTCGAACACTGAGGCCAGGGTTCCAACCTCAGCAGCACGTGCCCCTTTTTTACCCGCGCGAAGAGCGATGCGGTTTGTGTATGTGGTTTGAGTGTGGGTCATGGTTATCTTTCGATGGCTGTTTTATTCTCTTCTATAGAAGCCCCTCTTATAGAGGAATAGCAGTAGTTCCCCGATCTAACTAACGATCCTGAGCGTAGAGTTGTCAAACTCACGTCCAGGACCATGGTTTTATTCAAATACCTTTATGTACATCATGCTGCTTCCCAAGTGTACGTAAAAAGTAAAAAAAAAAGTGGTTGGTAATTTTGATTTAAGTTTTAAGTGTTAACTTAGTTAAAGTCCAAGATTAAGGTACTTTCGTCGGATTTTTTACTGGTACTGAAATTTTGTTTATTCATTTATTTATATTTTGCTGCGGTATTGGGACATTTTCCTATGCTTTTTAGTTTTTCTTTTATACTACAGTTGGGAGCCGATGAGGCATTCGGAATTATAGAGCCTATACAAATGACAATTTTTTTTTATTGTTTGTGTGGTAGCATTGGGTGTTTTAGGCTTTTACTTTTTCTTCTAAACTACTGTTAGCCCTCTAAGAATTTTTAACTTTTAAAATAGATTCAAAAACCTTTTGCCGTGTTCGCTGACATTTGGACAGAGTCATATATTCAATTTAGGTTTATAGTAAGCGTGTCTTTACATTTAAAAAGCACAGTTTAAGCATTATTTTATAAACAAAAATACAGCATAACATTTTGTAAAATTCAGCATTTTAAATTAATAGGACTTAGACATACTGACCAATATTGAAAAATGTTTCCTCTGTTGGCACGTGAGTTCGAATCATTCCTGTTGTTATATACTTATTTACACGTTCATTCAGCATCGCAACGACACCATAATTAAGAAGCATGAAGGAAGGAAGACGCAAGAAGAATTAAGATGCAGGAAGGAAGACACAAGAAGACTTCTCTAGAATTATATTTACCTCTCACTTTATTGCAAGGGTTCGAAAGGTTAGCATGTGAGAGGATGCTGGAGACCGAACGTAAACTTCATATTTTGACCCCACTGTTATGACCGTCACGTTGTGTCTTTATTGTTCTCTTGATGTTGGGATCTACTCCATCGGGACTTTCCAAGGTCCCTCTCGGTCGGGTGTGGCCTTCCCTACCACATCTCGTCTCTAACTCTCTGGGAGTCTGCTGGCAACTGCTCTGGGACCCAAACTCAACTGAGTTAAATAATAACTCAACGCCCACACGATTGCCTACTGGATCTTTGAAATCGAATGTTTAATCGTCATCAAGCGGAAATAACTGTCATGCAGTTCAGAGGTTACTCTCTTCCGGTGCATGACTGTAATGGCACAATGAAACCTTCACCTTGTCCGATATCATTAGCCTTAATCCGCCCACGCGATCTCTTTCGGTTACTGGCCGTTGGAATGTGTCACTTCCTTCCGGTGTATCACCTTGGAATAGCATTTTTAGGCCGGGGCGAGGGGTCAAAATATAACATTCATCCGTAAATTATTTTTCAAAATTCCAAATGTGGAATTTTCTTCCCGTTCGTCTCCGTCAACCTCACACATATTTTACAGAATAATTTTCAAGGACAATGATGGCTGAAAACACAAAAAGAATCACTTGAACTACAGCAACAAAATCTTACTTAGAAGGCGACCTTCTCTCTATGTAACACTTGCCCGGCTAATTATTATCTAAATTTCTCTTACTATCTTTGCGTGGTTGGCCATCTTGACATGTGTGCATCAAGGTACCATACGGATGCATTTTTTATCTTCTCAACACAACGGGCCCTCCATAATTCCTTGAAGAAATTTCAAAACCCTATAAAGGACCATACACTGGTCCATATCCTGGTCACAAACTTAGTGACCCTGGTCATTCCAGCAATACATTTCGCCTGGATTCCTCGTGACCACACTCCAGTTCTTTGCTCAACAGGTTCCTACCTGGAGTAACCGGAGAATTTCATAAACTAAAACACAATATCTTCAAGGCTCAAAGCATTCCACAAAAATCCACAAAAATCATGGCCCAAAACTAGTATCACAATACATCCGAATGTATCACAATCTGGCAAATAGTCCACGCAAAAATACTAATTAGCAATGTGTTACCTATTTTTTTTCATTAAGTTTCTGTTTCCATGCACATTGGTTTGCCAGGCCCAGAGGAAACATGTTTTACCTGATCAAACCCGCGCCGGGTTTCTTTTCAATTTAATCAGGAACCCTCGTGGATACTAATATATAGGCATCTCGCCTTTCCCAGATTCGTTTCACTTTTCAAAATCACACACGAATCCAAAACACCATCGGGACTGAAAGACTCAGACATTATCCACAAAATTTTGGAGTAGGCCACGCCTTTTTTCTTTTATTCCATCCTCGGAACTCCAAACTAAAAAATAGAACAGCCTAATGGGCTGGCGAATTCTTCGATAGAATTGCTTTCAACGACAATCTGCAAATCCACTTGAATGAATGTCTGTCCTCCTCTCATGTCAGCCCACGATTTCCTCAAAAACAGAAATCAAAAAAAAAAAAATTTCCTATTCCACGAAAACCCCAAATTCTAAAAAAAAAAAAAAATTTAGAATCAATATAATTACAAATATCATTAAACCTAGAATAAAATCCTCTGTTAATGGTTTTCGTCAAATTTCATAATATGAACAGGAAAAAAAAATTCTAATGTCGCCTTTAAACTCCAACAAACTCAAAAATTTTCACTTTCAAACAAGTCAAAACAATATTACAATCACAGTTCAAAAATGTTCAGTTTTCTTTTCTTCTTTTTTTTTTCAATCTACGTAGTGATGTACTGTCTATTTTACTAAAAATCTGTTCTTTCTTTCTTTTTTTTTTCATATGCTGGGTTCATCAATGTTCAAGTTTCTTCTCCTTTTCTTTTCCGTCTTTTTTTTTCTATTGTCCTGTACGTTTTTGCTTTTGTTTTCATTTTCTTTTTACTTTTTTTTTTCTTTCTTTTTTTTTAATAATAAATTGCTCATTCAATGTCCCTTATATTTTTTCAACCTTATATCTACCTCTCTGTCTTTACCTTAACACGATAACTATAGGTTTGCTTCCCAGTTTATTCAATTTCAGTCTATAGGACCATAAATTAAGCCTGATTTATAATACAACTTTTTCAATAGCTTACGAGCATTCTTCTGCTTTTTTTTATTTTCTTTTCATAAAATATCCCGGGTTCTTTTTCTAAACAACCCAAACTTTTATAAATTCATCCAACATTTCCTAATTCAAAATATTTCCGAATCTGCGAATTTTCGCCACACTTGGTTCTGTCAAAATTCTGCGCATTTCTTAATTACATCCAAAACTCTGTTTCAAAATATCTTCCCCAATAACAATTTCAAAGCTTCACTCCAGGGGAAACTCACAAAATACCTGTCTGCATCGTCAGACACAAAAAACATCTGTCTCTTAGTTACTCTGCCTCCACGGCAAGACCGTTTTCAAGACAATACCTATGTCTTCAATAATTCATATCCACAATTTCCACCGCAAAACAACCGGCCTGATTCTACCAGCGCCGAAAATATCGATTCTCCCAACTTCATAAATATCGAAAAAGTATATGCGCATTCTTCAGACAAACACCAATGTGCAAAATTCATGAGCATCCCATTGATGCTCCCAGGATTACATTTCTCGGATTAAAATTCTCATTTCCAATCACCACTTCTCTGGACCAATGAAAAGTTACAACGATTTTTTTTTCTCACAAAGACCAATTTATGATAAAAAAATCCCATTGATAAAATTTATAAAATTTATTGTTTACGATAAGCTGTCTATCAAAAAATGGACAATGACTGTCCCACAGCCATCTTTTGTTTTCTTTCTCTCTTCTTTTTTTCCTCCCTCACTTCGATACACTATTACACATAGCAGTAATTTCAATTTTCATCTAGGGACCACACATTTTTTTAAAAAATTATTTCCAATTTTATGCTTCTAGAAAGGCCCTTGTCATTACAACTAATCTTTCAAAATTATAATCAATTTAAATCCTTTTTTTAACGACCCAAAATTAAATGACAGAGAGAGAGATAGAAGTTATATGAATGAGCGCTCTACTTACAATTTTTTTCTTTCTTTTCTCTTTTCTGTTGCCGGTTTTTCTTGTTTTGTTTTTTTTGTTTTACTTCTTTCAATTCCAGTATCCTTCTTGGTCCTCTTCGTTGCTGTCCTGTTGTGATGCCTAAAACTGCAGTTTACGGTAACTAGGTTCATTCTGAGTCCTTGAAGAACTCGCCTGGCACAAGCACCAAATTAAAGTTATGTTATATCGTTATTTACACGTTCATTCAGCATCTCAACGACACCATAATTAAGACGCATGAAGGAAGGAAGACCCAAGAAGAATTAAGATGCAGGAAGGAAGACACAAGAAGACTTCTCTAGAATTACATTTACCTCTCACTTTATTGCAAGGGTTTGAAAGGGTTGTTTAAGGGTTTGCATGTGAGAGGATACTTCATATTTTGACCCCACTGTTATGACAGTCACGTTGTGTCTTTATTGTTCTCTTGATGTTGGGGTCTACTCCATCGGGACTTTCCGAGGGCCCCCTCGGTCTTGTGTGGCCTTCCCTACCACATCTCGTCTCTACTGACTGGAATTCGACTGGCAACTGCATCTGGGGTTTCCGAGGTCCCCCGAGGTCGGATGTGGCCTTCCCTACCACATCTCGTCTCTAACCCTCTGGGAGTCTGCTGGCAACTGCTCTGGGACCCAAACTCAACTGAGTTAAATAATAACTCAACGCCCACACGATCGCCTACTGAATCTTTGAAATCGAATGTTAAATCGTCATCAAGCGGAAATAACTGTCATGCAGTTCAGAGGTTACTCTCTTCCGGTGCATGACTGTAATGGCACAATGAAACCTTCACCTTGTCCCATATCATAAGCCTTAATCCGCCCACGCGATCTCTTTCGATTACTGGCCGTTGGAATGTGTCACTTCCTTTTAGGCCAGGGCGAGGGGTCAAAATATAACACTCCCCCTTTTAGCGTTTATTTACTACTGAATTTTAGGTATGTTTGGAGACGGTCTACTGTTCGAGTCAGAGGTGGGGAGGGATACTCATTTCATCTTTTTTTTTTCATTCTCTTTTTTTGGGGGTGGGGTCGTTATGTAGTCACGGCTGCCGTTACACCTCGGTTAGAGTAGCCATATTTACCAACCCCTCTTCTCGGGCAGGATATGACACAAGGTCAATTTTAAAGCGGAGTTTAACAGGTTTGAATTAAGAGTTTTCCTTCTCCTAGACTAGTTGCCACGCAAAGCCGAAGAACCTAGTCTGCCCTACTATTTATCCATAGCTTGAGGGAGAATAATTGGATTCATACCTTTCCCAAGGATATTAGTGCTATGTGAAATGCAATCAGTCTCGTCCAGGATTTGAACTCGTGTCGCCGTGTTCATTTCTTACGACGATAACCATGACACCACGGGCACCTCGGGTAGAGTAGCTATTGTAAAGGAACCCTTGAGACTTTTTAACCCCAGTATTACCAAATGGTTTTTCACTGGCGTTCGAATGATACCAAGTTCCTTTAGTTCACATGATTCTTTTCAGTAATCAGGTCGATTTTAATAATGTTGTAGTCAGGATGATCTCCACATGTCCTTATATTTCCCAGTTTTCCATTCATTTTACCAATCCTTTGGGGATTGTTCCGAACGCACCAGTTCCAAAAGGTAACATCATCACCTTCATATTTGATAGGTTTTTTTTTCTCTCAAGCAATATCTTGGTATTTATCCCGATTTTGCTTTCTTTAAGTGGTATGTAAAGTTAGGTAAAGTTGACCACCTCAGTTGAGGGTGAATCGAGGGATCCCTTTTCAATAGCTACCACACTGAGATGTCGGAGGAGCGCAACTCGATTCCCTGGATTATACAACTTTACCCTTGATCCTTACCTTATGATGTTGAGTGTTAAGCAAGGCGGCTTCAAGTACAATTTTTTGAGTCTTTGGTATGACATGACCTGGGGTTGAACATGTCTCGGGGACCGTTGCCAAACGCTCTACTCATAAGGCCAATGTTCCGTTCGAGTTATTGAGGAATATATATACGAACATACGCAACCATATATACTCTAAACAAATTTGTAGGATAAAGTTTTCGTATTGGATTAACTGAAACTGATTGATATGACCTTAAACAAATAAAAACAAATCTATTCAGCTGATTGTCTTAGTGACTACGGTCTACCCAGCCCTAAAAGCCCCTTAAAGTCTTTTTTCCCACTTTTTATCCTGAGAAAATGAGGAAGTCAACGCAAATATCGATGGTATGCCTCTATAATGTATGTATCAAGGGATGTATGCTTTTAACGCAGAGAATCATAAACATGTGGCTGGATTTCCCACCGAATATAAAAAAAAACCAGGTCTGTATGATTTATTAAGACAGGTAAAAAGCAGTCTGATCATTTTTTACAGCTTGAATTGTGAAATAAAACCGACAGAAAACAAATGTTCACTTTCGGCAAACACCTTAAGTAATTAACCGAAAAGTTATCCGTAAAATAAAAAAAAAAATTAGAAAATTAGAAGTAAAAAAGGAAAAAAAAAAAAGAACATTGTACTTTAAGCAAAAAAAGAAAAACAAAAAAACAAAAACAAAAACAGATAAACAAAAAGATTATATGGAAGAGCTTTTATCTAAATGGTATTAAAAGTCCAGTGGCGCCAAAAGTGCTTTTTTTGACGCTGACTTCAGAGATTTCACTAATAGATAAACAGATATTTAATACAAGATGACCGATAAACCTGATGGGTTCCTGTTGAAACAGTGGTCCCAAGTTATTTTTCTATTCAGGAAAGAATGAAACGTTCTAATTACTACGTTGCAATTATCTCCCTCATATCAAGAAGTTGGCACGGATTGGTTTATTAGTAAAACGCATATCAGCTCATTACGGATTATTCAATGTTGAGATTGTATTCATTTATTAATGCTTGCACATAAGCATAACTATTTATAAACAACGGGAGATGAAAAAAATATATGAGAAAAAATAAAACAAATGCGATCATTTAAGTATGTTGGATGAAATAAAGTTCTCAGATGGCGACAAGTTGTGCAATATAAAACCTAAAATAGTATTCCATTAGCTCATATCTTAATTTAAGTTCCATACTTATATATATATATATATATATATATATATATATATATATATATATGTGTGTGTGTGTGTGTGTGAGTGTGAGTGTGTGTCTGTGTCTGTGTATAATGGAAATTATGTACGTGTCTATCAGTAACAAAACTAAGAAATCATCATTTTTACAAATACTTGAGAGTTAATATAGATAAAAAATAGGCAACGATTTCAACTCGCTTTAAAAACATATTTTAGGAACAAAACGTTGATTCAAATTTAAAGATTTTGAAATGTAAGTTAAAAGGCTTTACAAATAGCTCAGACAATTCGTTTAATCGAGCACTATTTCTAATTGGAATACTAGAAAAAAGATCTGAGTTTTTCAAACTATCTTGTTCTTCATTCAAATAACTTCAAAGAAATCCGTTTCTTTGATATGAAAAAAAAAAAAAATGATCTACTAACATAGATGTGATTTTAAAGATTATAAAGTTTGAGATTTTGGCCTTTTATCAAGTTCTTTTGTTTGCACATTGAAGAGGAAATTGCGTCATTCTCCATGTTTTGGACATTCCATTTTCTTCTTTTTTTTTTGCTCCAATATAAACCTTGCGCTGATGTCTAGTTTTTGCTGGGTTGCGGGTATATGCATGTAATCAAATTAATATCATCATGATCATCATCATTTCGTGCCGTTAGCACGGATATCCTTGACCCTCTCTCGCCACTTCTCCCTATCGTTCATCGCCTCTGGCAGGTCTTCAGGGCTACTACTCGTCTCCTCACATAGCTGCTGTATGCATGATCGAGCTGGTCGTCCTGCTCTTGTTCGGCCATATGTGGAGGTCCATAGGAGCTCGTCCCTGCTTCTCCAACAGTCTGGATCGTCTAACTTGGATAGTTTTCGTGATGGGAGGCCGGTGCTGTATAATTGGTGCCTTGTGGGGTGTTGCTGCCAGAACTTATTCAATATTGCTCACAACATTCTTGTGTAATTGCTTCCTCTCCAGCCGTTTTGTTAGCGTCCAAGTAGTGCATCCATACAGCGGTATCGATACGACCGCTGTTTGGAAGAAACTGCGTTTCTTTTTGTCGATCAGGTCTGATTTCTATATGATCGATAGCTTATCGATAGCTGTCATTAACCGAAAGTAATGTACCTGTGTAAATTATATTCGGTACAGGATAGAAATGCCTCAGAGAGAGAGAGAGAGAGAGAGAGACAGATACAGAGAGAGAGAGAGAAAGTTATTAAAAGTGATGAAAATAAACGGAAAGAGAGAGAGAGAGTTTATATTGCAATAAGTAGAAAAATAATTATATTTGTTCTTATCTCCTTGGAGTACTGGATAACGTACAAGACTGCAATATCTTAGTAAATGCGTTCTAAGTTCAGTTTCGTTGTTACGTACAATTTTGGACTAATCTCAAAGTGAAAATTATAACATTTACCTTCTCAGTTATAGGTTATATTTTACCACTATTGTTCTTCTAATAGAAGGGCTTTGGCATTAGATATCCAGTGAAGTTTGGGATACCGTTAAACAAAGAAACCAAATCAAATCTGTTCCTAGAATTAATAAATATTCCGAGCTCTGTACAGTACAGATAGGTTAAAGAAAAGGAAAAAATGAATAAATAAAGGAAGTAATATTGTTTCCGTAACAGATACAAGAGGCAGCACCCCACAAATCAGCAGCTGTACAGCCCCCAACCACCCATCACGAAAACTACAAAATTAGACGAACCAGACACGCAGAACACTGCTGGAGAAGTAGGGATGAGCTCATAAGTGATGTACTCTAGTGGACCTTATCACATGGACGAGTAAAGGCCGGATGACCAGATCGAACCTACATACAGCAGCTCTGTGCCAGTACGGGATGTAGCCCTGAAACTACCGGAAGCGATGGGCGATAAGGAGGGGTGTCGAGAGAGGGTCAAGTGTATCCGTTGTGATTGCGAGACATGATGATGATGATTTCAGGGTAAAAAGAATATATTCACATGCGGTATCTTATATGAAAGACTTTGTAATATTTTTTTTTGTTAGTTTGTTTTATTTTTTTAATAGTTGGTTGTTTTGTATGGTTCACCAGCACATGTAGGGTTATTGACCGGGCATCCTTTTTGTGTGGCTCGACTCCTCTGCAGGAAATGCATTTGGCTGATTTTAAGTCAGCCTAAAGAATGAGACGTAATCACTGGTGCTAAAAATCTCTGGAAAATATCATTAATCTTTTTTTTAGGAAAAAGGCATTTTTCTTTTAAAAATATAAAAAACAAATTTATTAGATTTAGTACAAACCGAACATTTAAATTGTAAAGACAAAAAGTAAGGAACCTTAGGCTTTTGTCGGTGCATTGATTCATTTTAAATCAAATAATCTTTTGCACACCATTTGGGGTTAAAAGGTCAACTCTTTGGATAGATTAATCAGACCTTTTTTGGTAAATGGGAAAAGTGATACGTCCCACAAGGCGTGGGCTTGGACCATTAATTAAATTAGCTTCTATACTGATGTTGGATTGGATTAAAATCTCATACGCGATGTATATCAGCGCATTTGATTGTCCAACAAATCATGAAAGAGTAGAATACGAAATGATCTGTAATTGGTTAGCCAATCAGGAATATTTGTTCATAAGGGAATTCACAAGAAAAACACGTTTTTAAGTATAGAAGTGAGAAGATATCCGATGTCCACACCGAAATCAGGAGAATAAATCTGGAACTCTCCGCAAGAACTAAAACATCTCTAGCAAGCCTCACATTCGAAAGTTTCAGTAATATAGAAATACTGCACTAGCCAGATACCTCACTTGTCTGCATCTCAAAAACAACGAAAAGCGAAAAAATCCACACACACACACACACACATATATATATATATATATATATATGAATCATCGTGTTTCAAAGAATAATAGCTAATTATTAACAAGAGGTTTTCTTGTCTTTGAGTTGTAAAAACACACCCAATTTATTCAAACAAACCACCCCAGACGTCAGAAGTTCCAAATGGACCGTGTCATCCCCAATCTTTGATCTTTCAAATAAAACGTGACCATGAAGGGAGTTGATAAACGAACGAACCGGAAATGCATGTAGTAGTCAAGAAACTAAGGCCACAATCAAATAACGTGACTCGCATGGAACCACACGTGGTGCCATGACAAAGATTCAACACCAAACACCCAGGGCATAATCACATACAGGATTGGACCCTCAGAACCTACGACACATTCATACCGAGTAAAACGACGTTATCCTCATCGAAATTTACAGCTTAGAGTAAGTGACTATATCCCTGCGTTTCTCTTCCTTCTTTTTCGCAACTTGTTGGCCCATTACTTCCTCGTTTAGATAAATTGTTCTTAGGTAAGGTATTGTCTAAACAGTATTCTACGTTCATCCACATATCCCAGCAAAATGGCAAACACTAATCTTGGTCCAATAATGATCCTTAATATATACTGGAAACCTAACCGAAGTATAATCCTGGCTTGCTACATGAGACAAGAAAGTATATATATATATATAATATAAATATATATATAAAAGATATATATATATATATATATATATATATATATATATATATATATATATAAAAGATATATATATATATATATATATATATATATTAAGATAGACAATATATATATATATATATATATATATATATATGAATATGTACAGATGTACAAATTTATAGATAGATAGATAGATGGATAAAGTCGAACAAACAGATGAAATTTTATTCAATTTTGTCGCAACAATTGTCTGAAATATCTTACTTCATTTAAAGCAAGTCAGGTATATCATGATTTGTAGAACGTCCCCAAAATCGGGACCCCCCTCTCTCTCTATATATATATATATCTATATATATATTAGATTCGATATATTTAAAGCCATGGAAGTTTATGTTCAATCTTAGATTTCATGACTTTTTACAAACAACAATCCTCAGGCAGATAACTAAAGAAAAACTATATATATATATATATATATATATATATATATGGTTCCCCTGTCAATGTGAACATAACAATGTTGCATACTTTTCGAAAAACACATGAAATAATTGAGAGAGTTAATTTTCTTACCGTATAAAATGTAATATTACGACGGGCGCCGTCATTGAATACCGGCGGGCTCAAGGTTGGAGACCGTTCGAGCACATCACCTGTCATCAGTCATTGGGTACATGGGTCAGACGATCAAAAATGTCACGAAGCTTGCTCGTGCAGACAGAGTGACCAGTAGAGTTCAGGCGTGATTTTAAAATAATCACGCGTGAACTTTCACGTGTTGCCCTACTGTTCTCACTGGTGATCATCGAACCTTCGAGAACGTTCGAATTGATCCATGAAATCGCTATATAAGGAAACCAAGTAGCGAGATTTCAGCAGTTCAACACATGTTTCCGAACAGGTTCAACAAATGTCCACGACACCCCGACCCATGTAATACCCAGTCTGTCAGCAATCCGACTGATATGAAAGTATCAACAGGCCAACGATAACAACGTCGCCGTCATCTCCAAGAAGAGGGGGTGGTGAACCTTTTCTATGTACGCTTGCTGAAATGCGTGGAGGGAAAGGAGACGTTCGATAGCGACAAAAAAGGAGAAGGTGGGGTAGAACGCTATTGAACAAACTTTTTTTTCTACAGTCTGCTGTAATTCCCAAGAATAAAAGAAACTACTATTTTCTTCCTTGAGAATCAAGTTTTGAGTGTTTGTTTTTTGCGAACTCATTTATTTTTGACACAACATATTTTGTCCTATGCTACAAAAAGAGACTAATGAAAACTGACTGTTAAACCGACCGCAGTTTTAAATGTCCTAAGAAGTTTTGATCTCCCATAAAACCATCCAAATTTCCATTTAGCTCTATGGAGTACGTTTATGAAGAACGATAAGTTTTAATCAAATAGAAAATGTTATGCATTGTATCCAATAGATAAAGTTTGTTCATAGAGTTAAATAAAACAGCGAAGAAGACTATCAACACCACCTGCTGAGAGGTGACTCTACATAAAGTGTTTATTTTCGAAAGAAATTTTGAAATGTGCTATATATGGGGGTCTCAAAATTACTTTTATGACCCTATACAAAAAAAAAAAAAGAAATGATAAAAAAAAAGAAAAATTCTTATAAAATACTACACAAAATTTGTAAATAAACATATTATGTACGCAATTCCCTAACCTCTGCGAAAGAAATTATCCACAGTCAGGTGGAAATGTCAGTTAAAATCAATCATTAAGAAACTTTTAAAATGCAAACATGCCATGTACAGGATTTCCTAACCTCTAGGCATGAAATGATACCAGACAGTTTGAAATGCCACTAAAATCAATCAGTGATAAAGAAACTACTAAAAAATTAAACCATGCGATGTATGTCGTTTCTTAACCTCCATACGGGTTAATGTGCCATTAAAAGTAATCAAACAAAGAATAGAAGAATACCTCGACGAGACACAATGTTCTGTTGATAGACAAAAATCGGTATATATGAACAAATTTCAAACGGCATAATGTTCTTTAACGATCATATTTTACCAGTTATTGCTGCTAGCTCAAATAATATAGACTAGCTCTTTCGATGACAACTTTTCGTGGTTCAAGTAAGGTAATTTTGAAGAACGTCTGGGTAAACATCTGACAGCAAAGGTAAGTTCAAGCGTTGTAACTGCAACTTCCTGTTGAGAGTGGCCGTAGCGATTTCTTAGTTCTTCCAAATGGGAAACCTCTAGAGGACACGAACAAGTTCAGAGAAAAAGTTTATTTCTTTGCCTATTTTTTAATATCGAATTTGGACAAGATTTACTTCAGTTTCTATGAATCATTTTATGTACTGCTATGATCTATGCCAGTTTTTCAAGTGAAAAGATTCTGTCTGCCTGTCTTGAAGACCAGTATTTAAAATCCTGGCATATTTCCAGGCTCGAACAGAGGAAACTGGCGCCGGTTTGGAATATTCAAAATCATATACAACATGGTGACATATTCCTCCACACACACACACACGCACGCACGCACACACATACACACACACACATACATATATATATATATAATGGACGACTGGTCTAATCAGTAGAGTGTTCGGCAATGGTCCTGGAGACCGGGGTTCAATCTCAGGTCGAGTCATACCAAAGACTAAAAAATTGGTACTTGATGCTGCCTTCTTAACACTCAGCATTATAAGGTAGGGATCAAGGCTAAAGTGGTCCAATGCAGGGGAAGAGTAGCGCCCTCACCTATACCTTGATGTAGTAGCTATCTAAAACGGAGCATTCGGGTCACCCCTGACTAAGATCACTAACTTTACTATATATATATATATATATATATATATATATATATATGCATTAATCCAAACTGTTTGTTTGTTTGTTTCATATCTCTATATTTCAAGACTGAAAAGCTCATGAGTGCCAAAGGATTGGCTTCATTTGTGAATGCATTTAAACTTTAAGTTGGAGGTTTTATCATTCCATTTTTTTAATATTATTCTGATGTGGATATCTTGAAAAGGATTTGTTGTCTGGCTTATAACATTACCTAGACGCCAGTTGATATTGGGTTACTCTTTCTATGTCTTCGTCGAATTTACGTAGGATTCCACACAAGTGTTTATTAGTAATTTTAAATGCGGTAGTAAAAGTTTTTTATTTTTTCTCGATGATTCCATTCAGCAGGAAGATCATTTTATAAAATGTGATAAACTCATGAATCAAAAATTCTTTCAGCATTACTGTATTTTCTCTGAAAAAATGGTCTAGAATATAATTCGGTTCACCTAGAAAATGGTTGTTCTGTCTTAATGAAACTATATATATATATATATATATATATATATATGATACGAATGGGATTTTGATATGGCTTTAAATAGAGGAAACGTTGCGAATTTTAAAACGGATCCTTTTTTTCGATCACGTCTCATCAGACTAAAATCATTACTGCAAGCAGCAGTGAGGAAAAAGGTTTGGTTTGTGTTTTTTCTTTAATGGTATATCAACCTTTGTAGGTTATTTAATGCCAAAGACTTTCTCTTAGAAGAACAGTAGTGGTGCTATTTAACCCATAGCTGGGAGGATAAGGGGTTCATACCTTTCCCAAGGTTATTTGCCCGTATGTGGACGTAATAGCGCGACTGGAATTCGAACTCGCTTACTACGATTCCGCAGTCCATTGCTTTAACCATTACACCGCGAGGACACCCCCTGAGCAAAAAGGAATTAAGCCAAAATTTAGCCGCTTGTTGATGTCTTTTTCTGTTGATGAGACACTGCTTCCTAGGTAGGTGAATTTGTCTTCCAGTTTCAGAGAGGTTCCTTCTAGTGTTGTTAATGTCGCCTGCTTGATTAAAGCTCATATGTTCCGTTTGTGCATTGACATGCAGGCTAATGCTTGCGGCGGCTTGTTCCAAACAATGCAGTAGTGTTTCGGCTTGGTTAGGCGTATTTGCCAGTATCGCTATATCATCGGCGTAGTCGGGGTCAGTAATTATGTGTGTGTGGAAATTGTGCTACTTTTGTTGCATTTGACACAAACAAATGATGTTTCTGGCTACTGCACTCTTTTCATGAATTTCGATTTTTTGGAGAGTGAGGCTTTTTCTAGAGAGGCTATAGTGTTTGGAGAAATTTATTTTCTTAGTCTCCTATCTTCATTATGGGCATCGGATATTTTCTCTCTTCTAACTTTAAAACCTTCTATATTTATAGAGGATTACCCGGGGAATAAACATTCGCGATTAAATAACCAATTACAGATCATTTCGTATTTTCTACAACTTTTTAATGGTCAGTAAATCAAATGCGCTGATCTACGTCAGTGGAAAGAGTATATCTTCCACATGTCAGACTTTAATTGGTCATTCAATCAAACCATAATATAAGGGCTCAGTTAATTAAAGGTCCGATCCTACAGTTTGCGGTGGATTATCTCTTTCACATTAACCAAAACAAAAATCAAAGAAATAATCTTCCAAATATTTGATCTTTTAACCCTAACAGATTAATAAGAGTGTAACATAGTCATGATATGGCTACGTGAAATGTACATAGAATGTTCATATATAACATTCATAGAACATAGGAATCCCGAATCACGATAAACACTTACGATTTCTTAGTTCAGGTACGAGACTTTTTATTACCTTTGAGTTTAAAGGTTCTTCGACATAAGGAAAGAGATACACATTCTTTCTATTCTGGCTTTTTCATCTCCCCGCACCCCATCTCATGCGGCACCCATAGCGCGCAAATTCGTCTGGCTTCAGCGAGCACCGAAAGTCGACCCTTTCCGTTTGGTGTCTATTTCTCCACTAACTCACTTTTTCAAAATCCCCAAAATCTTCCGCGCGATTCCGGTGCGTGACGTCACCTGCACTCTCTAGCCCTGTTTCCCATCTGGGCTATTGTAACATCTCTGAGTGACACGTCCGCTCCGTCCGCGCGCGTGGACACTTGCGTTAATGTTGCACCTAAGTAACCCATGCACTGAGCCTAAAGGTTCTCAGTCCATTTAAACCCAAAGGCATAAAACGAAATCCCTCAGCCATTATATTACAAGAGTTAGTTTGGGATTTAATCCTATTTACCAACCCTTCCGCTCGGACAGGATATGACACAAGGTCAATTTTTAAACGGAGTTTAACAGGTTTGAATTCAGAGTTTTCCTTCTCCTAGACTAGTTGCCTCCCCAAGGCTGAAGAACACAGACTGTCCTACTATTTACCCATAGATTTAATAGCCCCGACAGAACTCTGACCCTGCTTAATTCTTATTTTGACAGTTTGAAAAGTAGGTTAGAACTAGTTCCTCACTGACCTTTAAAATTGACTTTTTATTTTTTTCAAAGTCGAAAAGTCTGTTTAAAATTTTCATTAAACAAATTACCCTTTTCCAAATGAAAAAAAGGCATCATGCTCCCCATATTTTTTTTTTTTTATCAACAAATACCTGATCTTGCCACTGCAACAAAAACTGGTACACATTTTTCTACAAAACTTTTCCCTCATGAGCGAGGAATAGATTTCTTCTCTTATCTAAGTTCTCAATATATTTTACATGATAGGTAAACATGTTATTGGTCTATACTTCATAGGAATCGGCTCTTTTCGTGGTTTTTCTGTATCAGTGTAGTTTTCTCTTTTGTCATAAAATGAAATAAGGACATATAGTCTTCTGTTCACAGATAGTTTTCTTTGCATATTTTTCATTTGTTTAGTCTTCTTGTGTTAAGATTAATGTTTTAATGTTGGGGGGTGTCCTCGTGGTGTAATGGTTAAAGCGATTGACTGCAGAT
The DNA here is from genome assembly GCA_963585895.1 of Sepioteuthis lessoniana. NCBI lineage: Eukaryota > Metazoa > Mollusca > Cephalopoda > Myopsida > Loliginidae > Sepioteuthis > Sepioteuthis lessoniana. Next base: position 94,293 of record CAUZXS010005551.1, on the reverse strand, counting down.
TCGTCGTACGCGAGTTCGTACTCCAGTCGCGCTATTACGTTCACTTTCGGGCAAATACCTTTGGGAAAGGTATGAACCCCCTTATCCTCCCAGCTATGGGTTAAATAGCACCACTACTGTTCTTGTTGGAGAATGGCTTTGGCATTAAATAACCTACAAGGGTTCATATGCCATTGAACAAAAGAAACCAAACCTTGATGTTGGGGGTCAGTGACTGTTTTGCTTTCAATATTTAGAGTTAGAGATTCTTCTCACTATCTACTAGTCGACATATTTATTGTATTTCAAGATCAGAAAAGCAATATTCATTGAACGGCTTTACCGTTGACTGGTATTAGATTTAGTGGGTTTTGTCAAGATTTCAATCGTCTATTTCCTATAATCTATTTTATATATGATTGCTTTTGAAATAATTATGAAAGCTATTCTAGTTGTATTTTCTTGTCCATTTTTACTTTTGTGTCACTCTTGCAATGTTACTTTGGGCTTTGTATGTGTACATGAAATAAGAACTACCAACATTCAAAGACCACCGAAAAGTGTCGTATATTGACCTCCGACCTGGCCTGGCTGTCAAAATAGGAAATGCGCTTGTGTAAATAAAAGGTGGATCCGGTCGAGGAATATCTGAATATAACCTTGACCATGGACGGGTTGAATGAGTGAGATTTGTGACGCCCACAAAAAGAAGGTGGACGTTCAACAATTATATAACTTAGTGCACAGGAAGTTCAATCAGTTGGTGACAAGATGCTGGAATGAGAACATGTCCCAGAGAGGCTGTTCCCCCAGGCCCCCGATTGAGCAGTTGCAGTTGGAGTTAAGATGCGCTAGAGAAAACCAGCTCCCAGCAAAGTAGGGCACCAGGCCCCCGGTTGAGCAGCACTGGAGAACGGGAAAGAAACACTGTTATAGCCAATAGAGTGGGGGTCAATATGTTGCAGTTCTGTTCGGTCTCCAACTCCCTCTCACTCACAACCCTTTCAAATAAAGTGAGAGGCACATTTTTATAAAGAAATGTGTCGCCCGTCTTTATTGTGTCGTCGTTATGATTCTGCATGCAGATGTATATGTATTATGTGGCTATACAACACAAGGTCCCCAATGTAGGCTCAAACGGCAGCAACTGCCGTTCATCATAATCAAATATGTCATCTGAGTGCTACATTGATTTAGATTTTTTTAATTTTTCATTGATAGTTTATTGCGTCTATAAAAGACTTCAGCGTTGATTAAAGTTGACAAAAACACCTACGTAGGAAGCAGTGTCGCATCAGCCGATTCAGGCATTGACTCACGACACGCAAATACAAGTGCAGCAATCGATAGGCTCTCGGTCATATGGAAGTCAGACGTGACCGATAACATGAAGCGCAGTTTCTTCCAAGCAGCGGTTATGTCGATACTACTATATGGATGCACTACATGGACGCTAACTAAACGTATAGAGAAAAAGCTTGACGGCAACTACACAAGAATGCTGCTAGAAATATTGAACAAGTCCTGGAGGCAGCACCCCACAAAGCAGCAGCTGTACGGCCACCTACCACCCATCACGAAAACTATCAAAATTAGACGAACCAAACATGCAGGACACTACTGGTCAGTTAGGGATGATCTCATAAGTGATGTACTCCTTGGGACCCCTTCAAATGGACGAGCAAAGCAGGATGAACAGTTCGAACCTACATACTGCTGCTCTGTACCAATACTGGATGTAGTCCTGATGACCTACTGGAAGCAATGGATGATAGAGACGTGTGGCGAGAGAGGTTCAGAGATATCCGTGCTAATGGCGTGACATGATGATAATGATGATGAACAGCTATTCTCCGGTCACATATCTGACTAAGTATTCTTATATGAACGAGACCTCTTTATCGGGCCAGGAAAAAAAAACATTTCGTTTTTATACTTACAATGTTTTAACTTAGTAAAATCATACCGTTACCTTTCTAAAACTGCTATGGTTTAAACATTGATTCGTTACTTCAGCAGCTACTTTGTAAGTTGATGGGCTTATGAAATATACTAATGTTTAGTTGTTTAAACATGATTCATTTTGGAGTATTCAACAATGCCCAAACATTTAACATTGTTGACATTAAACCAACATTAGTTTGTTTACGATAATGTTCTAACTCCTTAAAACAAAAGAAGAAATTTCCAAGAAACTATTCACATATAGTAAGACTTGAAACACGTTAATTGTGAGGAAAGAAAATCAGCTTAAGGTAGTTTAAATATGTTATTAACAAAACGTGTTTACAAATCGTATATATATATATATATATATATATATATATATATATATATATATATATATATATATTCATCCACAGACAGGCTGTTTCGTTGTATCCCAACTCTTCAGTGTAGCTAGACACATAGAGCGCTTGAAGCTGGGATGAAAACGCGCCCAACTTTACGTTAGACTTAGTATCATACCGCTCAGCCAACAAGCGTACAAAGTTAGCTCAGGAATTATAAGGTATTAAATAGTAGCATTCGTTTGTTTACATTTTATACCTTACCGAGTACCAGAGTGCTCAATTCGTTTGAAGAGCTTAGCATTATGCGAGCGGCAGCTGTAAATTCCTTCGCCAGAGTGCTTAACTCTCCAAAGAGGATTTGGCATTTAAAAAACCTATAATGGTTGACATGCTATAAACAAAATCAAACCTAAACTCATATCTTTAGGGCACTTCTAAGTATCCAAATCGATTTTCAGAGTGCAACCCAAAATTTCCTCTTGTCTCTATTCCATATTCTTTGAGACATTTCCAAGGATGTTAGTTACAATTGGTTTTGCTGTAACGTTCGTGTTACACAACTTTTGTTTTAGTTTTTGACAATGTCAAACGTTGACCTGATTTTCGACTTGGTTTATTTTCACTCGCTGGTACAGGAAAATCCAGAAAATGTAAAGTTTGTATTTTATTGTTAAAAAAAAGAAGAAAAAGTTATGTTGTGTGGTCTATTTTTATCCATCGCGAAAAATGTGTTGTGTGGTCCATTTTCATCTATTGAGAAAAATGTGTTGAGTGGTCCAATTTTATCTCTTAAAAATGTGTTGCGTAGTCCATTTTTATTTTTTGAAAAAAATGTGTTGTGTGGTCCATTTTTATCTATTGAGAAAAAGTCCGGAAAATCTTTTTGTTTTTTTGTATTTTTATTGATTTTTCTGGTTTGTGCATTTACTGTTTTGTTATCATAGCAAGACGTTATTCTTTTTCGCAATTTCCCCAAACATTTGTTCCTGTTCTTGTATTCATTTTGTGCTTGTTCACTGCTTACCCTTACATAGATTTTGGTTATCACATCTCTATAACCACTCAGCCTATACTCGCTATTCTCTTTGGCATTTTACGGTTTATAATTATGATTATTCACTCCTTGAGAGTTTTTTTTTACATCAGTGTTTGCTGATGGTCTTTAACTGGAGTTTGAGAGTCAGTAAGTCTCCTCAAGTTTCCAGGACTCTTCTCAGTATTTTGACCGTTCTTAATTATGTAGGAGTTTGGATGTTCTCCTCTCGTCCTCCTATTTCAAAGTCCTCCACTCTCTTAAATAATCCTTTAGCGACTGTACCAAAAGCACCCGTCACGACTGGTATTATTGTCACCTTTATATTCATTATTATTATTATTATTATCTCAACTAATATGTATTAATATATTATCGTCGGAAATACACTCATTTCCTATAGCAGTTACGTTTATCAGTATAAAACAGGAAATGGCTATACGTGGGTAATCGCAGATTGATAGAAAAACTTATTGCAGCAAATATTTTGAATCTTTTCTCTTTTTTTCTTCAGAGTGGAAGAAGATAATGGAAAATTTAAAAACGTTCATATCGTAAGTCTTCCTTTGCATCTCGTTGTACATTTTCAGTAGGTTCCTGTGTTTCCTTTCATTGTATAAAATACAGATAATTTTTGCTATTTCCGCTGACAGACACAGGTTTGAAAGGTTTCGAATGTTCTAGAATGAGGCACTGGAAAAATAATGATAGTAAGGTGTGTATATATATATATATATATATATATATATATATATATATATATATATATATATTTGAAGCATTCCTGCGTAATAATAACTGTTACAGGAAAATGGACTCAGCGATCCGAGTTCAAATCTTATACCAAGTTGTTTGCATTTAACATAGTGCTGTTACCCTTAGGGAAATTATGAATCCATTTATATCATTCCAACTAGAGGGAAATATGAGGATAGACTGGGTTCTTTAACCTTAGGATAGCTACTTGACTAGAATGTCATATTTAGGGTATCATATTTACCCAAACCCTCCTCTCGGGCAGGATATGACACAATGTCAAATTTTTAAGCGGAGTTTAACAGGTTTCAATTCAGAGCTTTCCTGCTCATAGACTAGTTGCCTCACCAAGGCTGAAAAACCTAGTCTGTCCTACTATTTACCCATAGCTGGAGAGAGATTAATTGGATTCATACCTTTCCCAAGGGTATTAGTGCTATCTGAAATACAATCAGTCTCGTCAAAGATTTGAACTCGTGTCACCGTGTCCATTTCCTACGACGATAACCATTACACCACGGGCACCTCCTCCTGTCGCCAAAAATTATATATATTGTGAAGTATTATACTTAGATTGATAGATAGATACCTTTTGTTATAATTATGAATAATACCTATGAGAGTAAAAATCGCCTAGACGGGAAACATCATTGCTTGGTGACTCTCCGTTTCTCGTCTATGTAATTTGGTTTGAATATCCGTTTGATTCGAAACTGAGAGTAATCAGCCGCGATTGACTCAGCATCTACACTATGCTAACGAAGATTTACATGCAAACTCACTTTCTCTCTCTCTCTCTCTCTCTCTCTCTCTCTCTCTTTTTATATATATATATATATATATATGAACATGTACAACAAGTTGTCTAACACAATCATGAAAGAAAATGGTTTCATGTACAAAGGGATGACTTCATAGTGCCATTGAGATAATAATCATGATAATTGTTGTAGAGCACAGAGTTTTAAAAATACATCTTGGCATAGTATCCTGATGACCTAAGTAGTAGTGGGATATAAAGATGAACGAGATAAAAGAAGACCTCTGAAAGTAGCCGATTCAATTCAGTCCAACCTAAACAACAGCATATACTACCAAAGGCAAAACTTATGAAATTTAAACTGTAAGCGTACCTATTTACTAAAACCCTTTACACGAGCGATTTTAAGCAATCTTTAACGCATTTGAATTCAGTTTTCCTTCTCCTAGACCGGTTGCGATATCTAGGTCTTATTTTCTATCTTTTCCAGAGCTAGATCGATGCCTTTTACATGAGCTATTGGAAAATGTAAACAGCCTTGTTCCTGATTTGAAATCGAATCATCATATTTATTTCCTACGACGATAAATATTTCACGATTTGCACCTTCAAATACGGCGTATATTCATTATTTTTTAAAAATAAACTAATTACAAATAAAAGTAAAGTTGGTGACGTTAGTCGAGGGTGAACCGAAGGCTCCTTTTTCGATAGCAACCACACCGATATGTAGGGGAGGACGCTACTCCCTTCCTTGGATTGCTCCACTTTACCCTTGATCCTTACTTTATAATAGTAAGTGGCAAGTAAGGCGGCATCAAGTACGTTTTTTTGAGTCTTTGGCCTGACTCGACCTGTGACTGAACCCCTATCTCCCCGAACATTGGAGAACACTCGACTCACTAGGCCAATGGCCCGTTATACTTACAAATAATTGACTTGAAATATTCTCAAAAGAAATTGAATTGAATTATTAAAAATAAATCTATGATTTTTCCGAACCATACCAAGTATAATATAATAGACTGACCCAATATTGAGAAAAAAATATGGAATTCATTGACCAAAAAATAAGAATTAATGCTTCGTTGTCCCGTCCAGAGACGTGAGGTCAGGATTTCACAAATATCATACGTTATATCTTTTTTCTTAAAGTTGTTCCAAATTTCACAAATGGCAGATAATAGATTGTCTGATATACCATTTTTTATTCGACCTTAAAAGTTCGTCTACTAAATGAAATAGAGTTGTGCGTCTTATCTATTTTAGGTTATTTACTGCTAAATAAAACAAATCAATGGGAAAATTATCTACGTGTACCATTTTCGTATGTTTTTTTCTCCAGGGTTGATAATGGCAACGCTATTCCGCGTTAGTCTTATCAATAGCGGGTGAATTGATCAATACTTTCTTCATTTATTTCAAAATCGGCTGAAAGTGGCTGTAGCACTTATTGTTGTCACCATAACATAAAAGCCTCAATAACTTCATTTCATCAACTGCTTGGTCCCATAACCATTCGATAAGAGTCGGATAATGTCACTGGTGCAATGTTTCAGTATAGAGGAATTCACTGATACTGTCCTAATTTCATAAAAATCTCATTTTGCCCGACCGCTATTGAAATGCGAGGTGTAGCAAGAAAAACAGTCATGAAAGTTCAAATTCTACTACCATTGAACCAACATCAACCTCTATAGCCCAGTCAGAGTAAGATTGCAGAGTGGTAAGACTTCCCCAAGGAGTATCCCTGATATAGATAATGATGTTACTATAATGCTGAGGCTTTGAAGAATGCTGAGTACTCCTTCACTGGCATCGCTCCCAGGCTAATCCGGTGCCTATCTATGGGTCAAGTATAACTTTTCGACATTTAAACTGTGTACTTACGTTACTTCTACGAAATAAATTACCTAAAGGGGTAATAGAAGCAACACGTGAGACTGTGATAGAGGGTATTGGCAGAAAGAGGGTAAAAATACCGCTATGTAAAATAAGCCCAAAGTCCCAGTGGAAAAATGGACCAATTCAAGTTGGTGTGGTAGATAAGCTACCCAAGAAAGGAATTTCCCTCATACTGGGAAATGAAGTAAAAACAAAAAAGTGTCACCCGTGTAAAATGGCGAAGATGAACGCCAAAAATGGAGAAAGCAAGTTGGCGAAAATGAGCACCATGAATGAAGAAAGAAAGATGGCGAGAATGAACACCAAACGTGAAGACAACATGGCGGCAGAGCCACGTGCGAAATACAAACGACATATTCGCTCGCAGAGTGGGAAAGTGGAAGGTAAAGAAGTGAAGCTTCCACACCTCAATAAACAAAAAGATAAAAGGACCAGTCTTCGGAGAAGGGATAAAACTCCAAGAATAATGGGAATAAATTCCCTAAGACTTATCGAGAAGATAAGAGAAAGATAAGAGGACCCCCACACATGGCTAAAGAAGAATTTGAAAAGGGCGACGAAGTCCTGCTACTATCCTCAAATAAAGGATCACATTGTGGTGGACGATATATAGGTCCCTACGTAATATCACAGAGAATAGACAAGAGGACATATAGAATTGATACCGACGAGGGAAAGAAGACACAAGTGTATCATGCGAACAAATTAAAGAAATATGTCCGTCAAGAAGGCCCACCTCACAAAATTAAGAACTCGGAAACGCCGAATAAATTCGAGGGAAAATTAAGCCAGTTGTCTGTTTCAGAGAGAGAGAGGACTTAGAGAAATTGATAAAAAAATACCCAGGTTTATTTCCCTAACGTCCTACGAAAATGTAGTAGCAGAATGTACCTTCATAGTGTTAAGAGTAAAGAAAGAAAAGAGAGAGAGAGAGAGAGAGAGAGAGAGAGAGAGAGAGAGAGAGAGAGAGAGAGAAACTAAGGGAGAGGAATTCTCGTCCCCAATGTTGAAATATGAGAGGGACGAAAAGGAGGTTCGTCAACAAGTGACGAAGAGGGGAAAGAGAGAAAAGAAAAGGAAATTTTCTCCCCAAAGCTTGATAATTAAAATTATAAAGTCGTCAAAAGTGACGAAGAAAGAAAGAAAGAAAGAAAAGGGGATTTACCTCCTTAAGGTTGAAACATGATACGGCCAAAAACTTCGGGGGAGAAAAAAAAAAGGAAGAAAAGATTAAAGAAAAAGAAAGGGAGAGAGAAGGAAAGAAAGAGAACAGGAATTGTCTTCCTCTAAGGTGAAAATTAGGCAGGACGAAAAAAGGAAAAGGAAAGAATTCGTCAAAGCGTGAAGAAGAAAGGGGAGTAAAAGAAAAATAAAGTGAAAAAAAAAGGGGAGAAAAAGAAAAGGAGAGAGAACAGTGAAGTGAATTACCTTTTTTTATGTTATTCCTTTTATCCCTTTCTTCTCTAAAGGGGGGATTGTCACGTGATATCCCACTGAGACGATGGAAGTGGGATGACTGCTATCCTCTCATTTGAATTAATTGTGGCAAACCCTCAGATAATGACTGTTAGGGCATGATGGTAAATTGGGGCAACCTGTCTGTACTCAGTAACCTGACTTGGGTGACATCTAGTAGCCCTAACAAAATCGCCTGACCAGGGGGGAGGAAGGTAGAAGCCAAACGATTGACTGGGACCCTAAAACGGAAGTGGGGATTCCCTCCCGTCAGCGGAAATAGAAAAGAAAAAAGTTAGTTGTTTGGCAGGGTTCGTAGGAGACAGAACCAAAAGCCAAGTACTTCGGGTGAAGAAGACGAAAAAATATCTGCGAGAAACGAAGAAGCCATTTTCTTCAAGCCGGTATTAAAAATAGCATAAAATCTATTAGCCCGTAAAAGAAGAAAGATTCTCCAGTGGAACCCCGTCGAAAAATAAGATAAGTAACTTTGGGACTGTTTCTCCTTATACCAAATTTTGTATACTCTCTCTCTCTCTCTCTCAATTTGGAGAAACACGAAAGTTCAGAAAAGAAGAAAGACATTTATGTTCATGGACTGTTCAATTATTATATATTTGACACTTTGAAGGTGTATATAATTGTAGTAAAGGATTCATGCATTTTAATGTTACCACGTGGTCTAAGTTGTTCTTTGCAGTTCTGCTACGAATTTGTTGTGTCACATTTCCTTTGCAGCTTCTGTTCACCTTATGTTATCTTGCTTAAAATTGTCCTATAAATTCCTTTAAAATATCACACGGGAAACCGGAATTGCCGACTACTACAATATAATATTATTACGACTAAACCTATAGGCCCATATCTTCCATTGTCTAGGGGAGGAAGTCTAGTGGCCTTGGTGGGTGTGTATATAGTGTGAAATTTGGAACCCCTTGCCAGCGGCGGTCAGTCTAGCCCTAAATTAATCCCTCACGTAATATGCCAGTTCTTATATGCCTGAGAAAAAAACTCTGAACGAGGACTTATTCTACAAGGGATCAAGTGCCAACCTGCCCCATCTTCACACGTGCAAAAATAAAGTCCCGTTTTGGGATTTTAGTCAATTTGCCGTCACAATGACTTCAATTTGCTTAAAGAATTGACAATAAATTAGATGAATCTTTCCTAAGATCATGACTATAGTAAACACTGCTTACAGCTGAATTTTCTTTTAGGTAAGGCGATAGTAATAGGTCCTTTCATTTCTCAAAAAACTGTCAGCATGACCTCCTTTCGTAACACTTCCACAGGGGCCTTTTTTTATAGGAGAGTCAAAGTGTTTCTTAGCCATGGAATCTCTTCTTGACTCAGGATCGTAGTTTCAAACTCATTTTAGCTAATTAATAAACATGATTTTGAGTAAAAGATGCTTATCTTTTAACATCACGAACTATTCTGTAAATTTTAAATTGTTCGCAATTCTGAGCCACGAAAAATTGGTGACAGATCTCTAATCAACCTGGGAGAATTTCGCTTCATTTGACGACATTTTGAAATAGATATTTTTTAGGAAGTAAAATTATTTTTGCTAAAATCAACTTCCATATAATGCAGAGTTTATTTTTATGAAAAAAAAATCTGAAAATAAATTTATCTTGCTTTTTTAAAAATTACGTTTATTTTTTAAATGACAATTGAATAAATATATATATATATATATATATATATATATATATATATATATATATATATGTAGTCATCCACAGATTGAATTTTTCTTTGTATCAAAACTTTTTAGTGTGGCTCCAAACCCGCCTAACTTTACGTCAGGCAGATGAGATACACCTCAGCCAAGCCCGCTACTCGGCGTGCGCTTGGGAATTAACGCATATGTATTAACTTTCGTTTATTAACATTTGGCGCTATCTTCTACCGAAGTGTTCAATTTGTTAGAAAGGTTCTGCATTACCTCAGTGGTAACCGTTAACTACCTCTCCAATGAGCCCAACTCCCCTTATATATATATATATATATATATATATATATATATATATATATATATTACAACAGTGTATGGTTGTCACTACCTAACTGGGTGGGTTTGTGGCCGAACCAAAGCAATATAGTCTAAAGAATTCTCAATGGCTGTGACAGAGATATTATATAATATTGAATAAATATATATTAGATTTTATATATATTCAATAGCATGGATTTTTTAGCATGGTTGCTTATCAGCGACCACTTGTTTCGTGCCGTCTCTATACGACTATCATCAGGTTGAGAAAAAGATTACATTAAACCAGGGGTCACAGATAAGCATCCATGGTATATATATATATATATATATATATATATATATATATATGCGTATTCAGTAAATGCCGGGCAGTCAAGCCTAGTCGACCGAGGATATTGAATACGCTCACTGCATCTGTACAGAGGAGTAAGACTTCTCTTCTAATGAGTATCCTCGATATGACTAAACAATCTGATAGTGAGACTCCAGTCTTGGAAATTCGTGGAATGTTGAGTACCCCTTCATTGTAGTTACCTCCACGTCCACTCAGATTTGGTGTGATAGAAGCTATTAGGATCAAATAAATAAGTCATTTTCATTCTTAGAAAAACTGAAAACAAATGACTGATTTTAATTGGATTATAATGATTACAAAACAATACTTGGGACTACTGAACTTAGTGTAAAAGAATGAATAATAATGAAAACAATAATTGAGGATAATTATCAATTCCTGAAAACATTTTACTGTGAGTAAGTAAAACTCTTAGGATGCAGTACTTTAAATAATTTAACTGTGTGCAGACAAATGAGCTCTTCTTTGTTTTAAAAATGTTGCTAACAAACTATTCATTTCCAAATTATATATATATAATTTGTAAACGAATATATATATATATATATATATATATATATATATATATATATATATATATAAGTTATTCTCATTCCAGTAAATCCGGAGTAGAGAACAGGTCCGTCAGAACAATTAATTATTCAAATTTCGAACCTTAAATATTCCTGGTTAAGAGCTCACAATAAATAAATTCACAGACCAAATATCATTTCAAGAAAAAAAATATTCGGTCAAATTAGGATATTAAATTCATTTCCATCCTGTTAAAAGCATTGATATGAATCAAAACTCCAAAAGAATTTTTACAGGACTTCATCAGACCCAACAATAAAATAAAATAAAATACAACCAGACAGGAGATAGACAAAGGAAGGAAGGAGAGGGAGAAAGAAAAGTCATTTCAGCAATGCATAGCCTTTCCCCATGTAAGCCTAGTTCCAGTCTCTTCTCGTTTCAGATTAAAACAACGAGAAAACCAATAAAACTACAATTATACATAATCAGATTTCAACCATTTCTAACCAAATTATTAATTCTAATTTTAGTATGTCATCTTTTTTTCTTTGGAAAGTACCAACACACATGCCGTTAATGGTGAGTCTTTTTTAACTATTTAAAAATATCTATACCAATTTAATAAAATAAAGTTAGATATTAACTTTGACTATATACTAAATTTTCGACTATAGTCTAAATTTATTTCTATGCCTAAATCTAGGCATTAAATGACATCTCTGATTTAATTGGTTACCGGGATCAGGATATAAAATAATTTCTGTCTTTTCTTCTGATTCATATCAATCCTCTTAAGAGAATGGAAATAAATGTATTATCCCAATGTGGCCGAATATTAATTTTTTCTTGAAAACCGGCTCATTGGCCTAGTGGGTAGAGTGTTCGCCAATGATCCGGGAGACCTTGGTTCAATCCCAGGTCACGTCATACCAAAGACTTTAAAAATGGTACTTGATACCTCCTTGCTTAACACTCGGCAATATAAGGTACGTATCAAGGGTAAAGTGGAGCAATTCTCGGAAAGGAATAGCTCCCCCCCCCTACACCTCGGTGTTGTAGCAATTGAAAAGGGAGCCTTCTGGTCGCCCTCGACTAAGGTCGCCAAACTTTATATATATATATATATATATATATATAAACGGTCACCCATGTGTGTTGAGCATTCTAGGGAAGGAATTTACGGCTGCCGCCCGCATAATGAAAGGCTCTTCGAACGAATTTAGCTCTCTGGTATCCGGTAAGGTATAAAATGTAAGCAAACGAACGCTACTATTTAATACCTTATAATTCCTTTGCTGACGTGGTACGCTTGTTGGCCGAGTTGTCTGATACAAAGTTTAACGTAAAGTTGGGCGGGTTTCGATCCCAGCTTCAAGCGTCCTACGCGTCTAGCCACACTGAACAGTTGTGTTACAACGAAACAATCAGTCTGTGGATTTCTCTCATCAGTGTGATGGCTATCTGAACAGTTTGGTTGGTAGTATATAGAAGACAGCTGAAATAAAATTATAGCCAAATAACGGCCTGTTAGGTTTTTCTTCCAGTTTATATATATATATATATATAAATAACATAATTTGGCATTAAATAAACTATAAGTGTTGATATGCCATACAACACAACCAATCAACCAACCATGTAACTGAGAGTAAAACTAACAAAATACTTTAGAGAACTAAGGCATATCTCTTATAGAATTGATTATTTTGACTTATACCATACATGCTAACTTGTACTTTTATAAAATAAATATTTGTGACTACTCGATTATTGGGAAATATTTTATTATGTGATATTTTGCGGAAGTTGGCACCTAGTTATATGAGAAAGCCATGCAAGTACAATTCTAAAAAGTTGACGGGATGAAATATTCATGTAATGATATCAAATATCCCGTTGATTACTTTTTATGATCAATGAAATCCAAGCTCTGTAACGCTGGTGGACCAGGATTGTGGGCAGTAAGTGGGGCATTGTTGAAAAATTTAAAATTTGCTCATAATACTTGTGATTATTAAAGTCAGCATAATGAACTTTTCAGCTGATGTTCGTAAACTATCCCTGTAAAAATAACAATCGGAGGTGCCCGTGGTGTAATGGTTATCGTCGTAGGAAATGGACACGGCGACACCAGTTCAAATTTGGACGAGAATGATTGCATTTCACATAGCACTAATACCCTTGGGAAAGCTATGAATCCAATTATTCTACCTCCAGCTATGGGTAAATAGTAGGGCAGACTATGTTCATAAGCCTTGGTGATGCAACTAGTCCAGGAGAAGGAAAACTCTGAATTGAAACCTGTTAAACTCCGCTAAAAAATTGACCATGTGTCATATCCTACCCGAGGGGAGGGGTTGGGTAAATATGATAAAAATAACAATTAAAGAAATAGGATATACAAAAATGGAAATAGACGGAAAGACAAAGGAAGCAGTAAATAGATAGATAGATAAATAAAGAAGCAAAAAGCTCAAATAAAAAGTGAATTAGACGCCCGAAGTCGAGGGCGACCCGAAAGCTCAATTTTCAATGGCTACAAATCCAAGTTGTAAGGGAGGGCACTACTCTTTAATCTTGTTACGCAAGGATATATCACATACCCTTTTTTGAGTCTTGGGTATGACTCGACCAGGGATAGAACTTCGGTTTCCCGACGAAAACTCTACCCACTTGACCAATGGTCCGGTCTGATGAAATATCGGGTGAATTAAATGTTTTGCAATATTTTAGTTTGCTGCGATGTATATCACGTGACCGAAGTAGTGTAAGCCATTTGGTTTGGTTTTGTTTTGTTTTTTGTTTAATGGCATATCAACCTTTGTTGGTTATTTAATGCCAAAGCCATTCTCCTAGAAGAACAGTCGTGGTACTATTTAACCCATAGCTGGGAGGATAAGGAGGTTCAAACCTTTCCCAAGGGTACTTGCCCGAAAGTGAACGTAATAGCGCGACTGGAGTACGAACTCGCGTACTACGATTCCGCAGTCCATCGCTTTAACCATTACACCACGAGGACACCCCCAGTTTAAGCCGTGTTAGTAAACATCAGTAGTATCGTGTATAAGTGTGCATTGATACGTTATACATTCTTACATTTTGTGCAGGATTTAAAAGCTGAGCAGTTGATTGTTCATTGAAATCTAATTCAGGAACTTATGCTTTACGAATTCGGAAAGACCATAACGACATGAAAGCAATCGTAAATATTTTCGTGTGAAATCGCAGTTGATCACTGTACAGTAGTCAGGATATTCAAGAAAGCTCACTCGAGTAGCTCTAACCTTAACTACGAGGTATGATTAGGTTAGCGTACAAACCCTGATTACGAGGTTATGCCTTAATCTGTCGATGTAAATCCGGTATGACGTACCCGAACACTACCTGGCAATATTGGCATTATACAGTTCAGTGTGGTGCATCATCGTTATGTCCTTGGTGTAAGTATTGGAGGCTACCGAAATAAGTCTCACGTTGGCGAAATATTGCAAAACTTTTAACTCAGCTTCATATAATACGCGATGTTCTGTGGAACCGAAACTTAATTCAATCTGCAAACACTGCAAGTTCACTATCGCTGGTTATATAACAATAAAAGCAATGTGATATAGAGGAATGGTAACAGGTAGAAAGAAAGGCGATAATTCAAGGAAAGAAGAGAAGAAAAGGAAATAATGGGTATAATAGAAGAAATTAGAATAACATGAAAGAAACGATTGCAATAATAAAAACGAACAAAGAAAAGAAAAAGGAAAAAGTACCCACCAACACTAACAACAAAAACAAATTAATAAAAACAGAAATAAAAAAATAAATAAATAAACAAGTATATGAAGTTCTTGGAGAGTTCTGGAAGCCAATCGTCAAATCACTAATCTCTGAAAACCAATCAGCACTGCCAGAGACACAAAATCATTAAAGCGCGCACGTTTCCTTTGATCTTGCCTCAACGGATTCCATTTTCAATTATGGACATGAGCTCTGATGCTTGTCTTGCAGGCTTAAAATATACTTTGGGCATCAAAAGATTTTCCTCAAAGTATGTCTTCAAATGCTGCTATCAGTATCATGAATTACCCATTTCATTTGCGTCACCATCTCATTCAGATTTTAAGTTATACATTTATATTTATGTACAGCAGATTGTTTTAGTTTGGTTTATTTAATGACATATCAATCACTCATGTGTAACTTAAAGCCGAAATTTTTCAGTCAGTTTTTATGGTTCAATGTCGATGTTTTCTGGCTCAGGTAAACTACAAAAAGCGATTAGTAATTTAACAGCACCTTTGATAAACCTCGGAAATTTCACCATGCTTTTATATTACGTAAAGGCATATCAACCCGCAGTGTGTTAATTAACGTTCAAAGTTAGTTCAACTGTAAATATTTGATAAGGAGCATAATAAATTATTTTAAAGCATTTTTTGGTTTGTTTGTTATTTAATAGCATATCAAACTTCTCGGGTTATCTAATGCCAAATCCATCCATTTTTTTAGAAGGATCGTAGTGGGGCTCTTCAACCTATAGATGGGAGGATAAGGGAGTCCGTAGCTTCCCGAAGAGTATTTGTCTGAAAGTGAATGTAGTAGCACGACTGGACTTCCAACTCCCGTACTACGATTCCGCAACCGGACATTGGCCTAGGGGTTAGAGTGTTCGCCAATGGCCCGGGAAACCTGGGTTCAATCCCAGGTCGAGTCATACCAAAGACTCAAAAATGGTACTTGATGCCTCCTTGCTTAACACTCAGCATTATAAGGTACGGATCAAGGGTAAAGTAGAGCAATCCAGGGAAGGAGTAGCGCCCTCCCCTACACATTGGTGTAGTAGCTATCGAAAAGGGAGCCTTCGGGTTACCCTCGACTATGGTCGCCAACTATATCAAGGTGTCCACAGAAGTAACCACTGTATCACAAGCACAACCACTTTTTGTTTGTCTATACTCATTTGTTTACACACTATTGTATAGCATTAAATAGCTCTATCTATTAGAGGAGGTGCCCGTGGTGTAATGGTTATCGTCGTAGGAAATCGACACGGCAACACGCGTTCAAATCCTGGACGAGACTGATTGCATTTCACATGAGGTATGAATCCAATTATTCTACCTCCAGCTATGGGTAGATAGTTGGGCAGATTAGGTTCTTTAGCCTGGGTGAGGCAACTAATATGGGAGAAGGAAAAATCTGAAGTCAAACCTGTTAAACTCCGCTTAAAAATTGACCTTGTGTTATATCCTGCCCGAGCGGATGGGTTGGTAAATATGATTAAATAGTTCTATCTAACAACATAATAAGATTATTTGTAACTGCCGGAGAAGCACGGATGAACTCAGAAGCAACGTTTTTCGGTGGGCCCCTACACATGGCTGTCCCTAATTAATAGACCAATACGAACTTATTCCCATCATCTCCGTGCGGACAAAAGATGTAGTTTGGAAGACTGCAGAGCGCAATAGATGATATGAATGGATGGAAAAAGAGAGTCAAAGAAACATGTGCTGTCAGCGCGACTTGATGATGATGGTGAAATAGTTTGATTTGGTTTATTTAGCGGCAACTCAACCTTTTACAGATCATTATCATCATGTCACGCTATCAGCACGGATATCCCTCCCTATCGCCACCCCTCCCTATCGTCCATTGCGTCCGACAGGTCCTCAGGGCTACATCCCGTATCGGCACTGACCTGCTGTACGTAGGTTCGAGCTGGTTGTCCTGCCTTTCCTCGTCAATATGAAGGGGTCTACAGTAGTACATCACTTATGAGCTCATCCTTACTTCTTCAGCAGTGTACAGTCTGTCTTGTTCATCTAATTTTGATAGTTTTCGTGATGGGTGCTTGGTGGCCGTACAGTTGCTTCTTTGTGGGGTGCTGTCTCTACGATTTGTTCTTTTATAGAAAATATAATACAAAAACTTGATTCTCAACCTTTCATGGATAATTGAATACCTAAACTTGATTCTCTATCACTTATAGATAATTAAATCACCTAACTTGATTTTCAAACTCTAATAAAAAATGTTGAACCCAAACATGATTATCAACCTTTTATAGATAAGTTGTTACCCAAACTTGATTCTCTATCACTTATAGATAATTAAATAACCTAACTTGATTGTCAACCGCTTTTAAAAAATGTTGAACCCCAAAATGATTATCAACCTTTTATAGATAAGTTGTTACCCAAACTTGATTCTCTATCACTTATAGATAATTAAATAACCTAACTTGATTGTCAACCACTTTTAAAAAATGTTGAACCCAAACATGATTATCAACCTTTTATAGATAAGTTGTTACCCAAACTTGATTCTCTATCACTTATAGATTATTAAATAACCTAACTTGATTGTCAACCTCTTATAAAAAATGTTGAACCCAAACATGATTCTCTACCTTTTATAGATAAGTTTTTACCCAAACTTGATTCTCAACCTCTCATATTCAATTTGATATTAAAACCACATTATATGGAAAAGTTCGGTTGCTGTGCTCAATGAAACATCAATCTCCGCGGGTTATTTAATTTATTAATCCGAAAGTGAACACAAGTGCCCGAGTGGAATTCGAACTCGGTTACATCGAGGACGAAAACAGCTCTTTCAACATTATGCTTCACTTAATTAACCTTGCCCAGACTTCTTTCTTTCGGTTGCGTCTTTCTAATCTCAAACGTACAAGGATAAGACATATTCCAAAATGAAATGCTGAAATGGGGATTGGCCATTGAATCTAACTTTTAAAACATCTTTTACTTTCGTCTGGTTTTGGTAGCTAAATGAATTGTTTCGGTCTCAGGGGGCCTTCCCGCCAGGCTTTTTACTCCCTTCGAGGAGGTTGGGTTAATCGTGTGGGCTACGGCCCTGCGCTCCGACCCACCAAAAAAAAGGCCTTGTGCCACACTTTTCCGTTAGGTGGGACGCGCAAAAAAATACCGTAGCTAAATAAATTGTTTTATCACCATCATGACGCGTTGCTAGCACAGATTTCCCGGCTTCTCTCTCATCATTCGTTTCTATCGTCCATCGCTCACGGCAGGTCTTTCAGGCTACATCCTGTATCAGTACAGTGATTCTGTAGATATGTTCAACACTTGCTCGTCCGTATCAAGGCGTCTACAGGAGTAAATCGCTTATGATATCGGCCTTAAATTTCCAACTGAGCCCCGATAATCTTTTTCGTCTAATTTCGGTTGTTTTCGAGATGGGTGATAGGCGGCCGAACAGTTGTTTTTTGGTCGGATGTTGCCTCCAGGATTCCATCGATACAGGTGGTAGCATTCTTGTGCAATTGCCGTGAAGCTTTTTTTCTCTGTACGCTTAGTCAACGTGGAAAATTAGGGTAACGGTGATATCAGTAGTACTAAGAGCCCTTGGATCAGTCAGAAAGATCCAGGAAAAGAGTTTCGGTTTGGTTTGGTTTCTTTGTTTAATGGCATATCAACATTTGTGGATTATTTAATTCTTAAGCCATTCTCCACGAAGAACAGTAATGGTACTATTTAACCCATAGCAGGGAGAATAATGGGGTTCATACCTTTCACAAGGGTACTTGCCCGAAAGTGAACGTAATAGCGCGACTTGCGTACGAACTCGCTTACTACGATTCCGCAGTCTATTGCTTTAACCATTACACCATGAGGACACCCCCACAGAGTTTTGGGGAGCAGGAGGTAATTAAAACTGAAACCAACAAAACGAAAGCATTAATAAAATTGGCTCCTTCGAAGATTCCTGGAGAAGTGAGACTTGCAGTTTCACAGACTGCAGTAAAATGTCATTACTTTGAGCTGAATGTGAAAAACTTGCAAAGAGTAAAATGATAATAATAAAATATATAATTGTTAAGCTTCATCTAAGAAAAACAAGCAATTTTAAGAGTTGCATTTAAAAAAAATGAAAGTAGCCTATACTAGCACATTCCTGGGGATATAATAATTATGTTGATCAGCTTTAGGGGGCTTTGTTCCTCAGGCAATATTCCCCCAAGCAAGAAAGTAATAGGGTAAGGAACTATCCTTGATGCCTTAGGCGTTCCTAAAATGTAATGCGGAGGGAACTGATCAGTTTTGCCTTCAAGCTCGATGACCTTGCATTAATCTGGTTCTCATTTCGGATCCAGGGCTCACGGGGGGGGGCATGAAAATCCTAACTTCACTGCCCTTGTTTGACTAAACTTGTGCCTCAAATCTAGAGATAAAATTTATATTTTATTCATACAACCGGTACCCGTGTATATTGCATGATCTAATAAAAAATGATCACCCAAGATCAAAGGTTAGTTTAGTTTATTTAACGGCATATCAACATCTTCGGATTTATCGGTTCATGATTTTTTTTTTAAATCATCAGAAAAATTCGTTATATAATACGGTATCGCCAATAAATTAGTATTAACCAAAACTTTTCTTTTAAAATAAAAAAAGAAGCTAATTTTCTTATAAACAAAATAACAGGATTTTAATATTTTGAATATGACAAGGCATTGTTACTTCCGAATCTCTACAGCATTGAAACACTCTCACCAAAAGTAAGTTGCACAGTCAGCTGGGGATATAGAAGACGCCGACTCTGCAGAGGGATAAGACCTCGCCAATCAGTGTACTGGATTTTGACACTAAACAATCTGATAGTGAGGTTCCACTAATGCTGGAGCTTTGGGAAATGCGGAATACCCCTTCATTGCCATTGCTTCCAGGTCCACTCTGTCCCGGAATGGTAGCAACTGATAGGTCCATATCAATAGGTTAAAAAGAACTAACTGCATACTTATGCTAAACTGAATGGTTTGAATTTGAACTGTTTGACTAAAGTGAATAGCTTGAAATAGAAATGTTCTTGACTATTAAACCGTACTTACATTTAAATTGTGTGCTTATGCTTAACTGAGCTGTTTGAAATGGAACTGTTTTTGACATTGAAAATGTACTTGCACTAAACTGAGTTTTTTTTAAATATAGAACTGTTTTCACATTTAACTGTGTGTAAATAAAATCTGTACTTATACTAAACTGAATTAGCTGAATTAGAACTGCTTGACTAAACTGAATAGCTTGAAATAGAATTATTTTTTACAATGAAACTATACTTACATTTAAACTGCGTACTTAGAACTATTCTCATAAATTGTACTTGCATTTAAAATGCGTGCTTATACTAAACTGAATTGTTTGAAACTGAACTGCTTTTGACATTGAAACTGTACTTACTGAATTGTTTTATATAGAACTGTGTTGACATTTAACTGTGTAAACAAAATCTCTACTTATAGTAAAGTTAATTATCTGAATTAGAACCGAAGAGTTTGAAATAGAAATGTATTTGACAATTAAACTGTGAAATCATGCTAAACGGAATTGTTTGAAATCGAACTGATTATTTATAAAAAATGGATTTGGTTTTAAATAACCTACAAGTCTTTATATGCCATAAAACTCAACCAACCAACCAATTAAAACTAAGAAAATGGAAAAATTCATTTATTGACTCATTATACACATAAAAACAGACATATATATATATATATAAAGCAATGTAGTATAAATGAGTGATTTAATTGGATTGATTTGTTTAATGTCACATAAATTTCTCTTGGGTTATATGATAAAATATAATTCATTTTTTCAGTTTATTTTGTTTAAATGGCATTCGGAACCTCTGGTGGTGTAACGGTTAGCAAGCTTAACTAACAAACCTACACGAGTGAGTTCGAGTCTCATTGGGCGCCCCATTCATTCGGCTTTGTGCCATATCGAAGTAAAGAGCTTCGTAAATCACTGTTTAAATGGTATGTCAACCTTTCTAGGTTATTTAATAACAAAGCTATCCTTCTAGATAAACAGCAGTGGTGCTATTTTACCCATAGGTGGGAGGATAAGAGGTTTTATGCCTTTCACAAAGGTATTTGTCTGAAAGTTAACGCATTTACGCAACAAGAGTCCGAATTCGCTTACAATGATTCCACTGTCCCGCGTTTTAACCCTTAAACCACGACGACATCAACTGGTGCATTTCTAAATATTCAATTGTAACCATAACTGTTTGACACGCTCGATTTTAATCATTTTATTACATTTTTTCTTTTCTTTTTTTCTAAAAAATATGTTTGCATAGTTATATAGTATAAAATATTCTTATATAATACTGATTATTTATCTACATTAACTGATTGAAAGTAACTAATCATATTGAATAATTATATTTGTTTGCAGACCGTTTCAGATGATTTCAAGTAATTTTATTATAATAAACCTTTCTAAATTGATATACCGCCCTGTGAAATGGGGCTGTAGAATACGCCCACAGCACCTTTGCAGAGGGGTAAACCCTCCATACCAACAGTCCAAGGTATGACACAAACCCATCTTTTAGTGAAGCTTCAGTCAAGGAGATTTGGGGAGTACCACTTTATTGACATTATTTCCAATTCTACTCAGTTACAGAGCGGTATTACCAAATTCGGGCTCACCAATATGTCATATAGCATGATACCTTTTCCAGTTCAAAATGGGAGTAGTTCAGTTCAAAATGGGAATAGTTCAGTTCAAAATGGAAAAAATTATTATAAGTCTAAATATAAAAAAAATATTTTTAAAACCCAAACTGGGCTTCAATCCTTTCACTGATCACTCAATCCAAAATTTCTTGCAGCTGTAGCATTAGAAGATGTTGTGTTCTAATATATGACTTGAAGACTTTTTTTTTATATTATAAAATGTTAACAATTTTATTGCTAAAATAATTTATAAAATATTTTTTATATTTATACTTATAATAATTTTTCCATTTCGAACTGAAGTATTCCCATTTTAAACTGAACTACTCCCATTTTGAACTAGAAAAGGTATATAATCAATTTTTATTCAGAGTGCTGAAGAAAATTAGGAATATTCTAGTATAACAATAAATGACTATGATAAAATAAGATTAATTCTAATTTTAAAAATAAGCAGCAAATTAAGAAGATAGATGGAAAACAGTAAATTTACTTAATATGGAAACCATTAAAAAAAAAAACATAATTGTATCAACAGGCCTTCAAAGCGATTTCCATGTCTTTAAAATAAATTCTACTTACCTTTTGATTAATTTCTTTAATCTTAGAGTTAAGTGAACCAATATTTAGATGGGAAGTTGTATTTGTTTTGCTTTATAAAACGCCTCATATAGCGTAATCAAGAGGGTTAAGGTCTGGCCTTGCATCTTGTTTAATTGCTGTCCTAAGGTTTCTCCTGGAGTTTCAATTCATGCGCGTACGTTCTTATTAATATTATGTAATCTTTCTTAATGTCCGTAGGGAGAGTAATTAAAAAGCCTTCTTTTTTTTTTTTTGTTTTTTGTTTAATC
Organism: Sepioteuthis lessoniana; assembly: GCA_963585895.1. Lineage (NCBI taxonomy): Eukaryota > Metazoa > Mollusca > Cephalopoda > Myopsida > Loliginidae > Sepioteuthis > Sepioteuthis lessoniana. The sequence goes on along the minus strand of CAUZXS010005551.1, from coordinate 71,886 downwards.
CTATTCTTCACCTTTTCCTTCAAAAGGTCTTTCTCTGTTAAAAAAAAAATTTAAAAAAAAAAAGGTTCTTTGCTTTGTATATGGTACACAAAGATACTTTGGCTTGATTTTGACGTTAAGCAAACTATAGTTTCTTTATCGTTTCTTCTCTAGCGCCCTCTTATTCGGCTGAATTTTGATTTTTAAAAAATGCTTGAATAATAGAGCAAACCAGGAAAGAGTTTAGATCATTGTGTTTTTAAACAGGTAGCATCAAGCAGTTAGTAATTTAACACAATATTCTAATATGAATTAGATTAGTGGCATAAAGTAAATTATGGTTTAGTTTGCTTTGGTTTTATGGCATATCAACCCTTGTAGGTTATTTAACGCCAAATCTATTTCTATGTATATAATCAGTTCTATTTCAAACAATTCAGTTTAGCATGAGTACACAGTTTAATTGTAAAAAAACATTTCTATTTCAAACTTATCATTTTATTCAAGCAGTTATATATAACAATTCAGTTTAGTGTAAGTACAGTTTCAATGCCAAAAGCAGTTTAATTTTAAACAATTCAGTTTAACATTAGCACGCAGTTTAAATGTAAGTACAGTTTGATAGGGAAAAACATTTCTATTTCGAGCTATTCAGTTTAGTCCAGTAGTTCTAATTCAGTTTAGTATAAGTATAGATTTTGTTTACACACAAATAAATGTCAAAACAGTTCTATGTTAAAACAATTCAGTTTAGTGTAAATACAGTTAAATGTCAAAAAACAGTTCTATTTCAAATAATTCAGTTTAGCATAAACACGCAGTTTAAGTGTAAGTACAGTTTAATTGTCAAAACATTTCTATTTCAGGCTATTTAGTTTAATCAAACAATTCAATTTAGCAAAAGGATGCCGTTAGGGTGTGTGTATATGTAGCATGGGTATGATTGTGTGCGCGTGGTTAGTATGTATGAACGTCAGTGGTGTGTCTGTAGTGTTTCTATGTAACATCACACACATATCAATACACGCTAACAAAAAAGTAAATTCAACAATCTTTTCATGAATGTGTTGATATATTTATTCGTTACCGATGGTTGCATGTGTTTTGGTGTACGCAGAGCGAGCACTTTTATGTGCGTGTGTGTGTGTATGTGTGTGTGTATACGTGTGCAGCATCTATTGAGATCTATATACTAAGCAAACCAAGCCGTATTCAACTAGGTAACTTTAACCGAAACCAGAATGAGATATTTGTTTGAAAACTTGGAGCAATTGTTTCGAATATGTGTGTTTTGTAAACGTGCACGTATATGCGTGTGTATGTGTTCACGCTTGCGTTTGTCTGTGTGTGTGTGTGTGTTTGTATGTGTGTATTTGCAGTATCTTGGGAATTCAGGGGGTGGATAAAATGCCCGTGATTGAATGTGCTTGATTACCAGGCACCATTTCCCACTTCACAAGTCAACGGCGAAGTTACATACTCAAGTGTAAGAAGAAATTACATAAAACGCTTTCTAATGTAACCAAAAAAAAAAAATCGTTATTTTTTGGAGGGGTGATGGGAGGGAGCTTTGTTTAATGAAATTTGCTTACACGAACGGTTGCTGCCACCTGGAAAGAGTTAATTAGAAAATGTTTAAATTAAATGGAAATTATTTTTTTTTATTATTAATTATTTTTTCTCATTTCTTTAACCTTATTTCTTTCTTTTTCTTGACCTTCCCAACCTCATTTGCCGATGAACGATTGAACTAAAAAACTAAAATTAAACTATAACAAATGAGAGAATTAAAAGAAAAATAAGATGGAGACGTTAATTTAAGGGCTTGTGACTGAATCAGCTCATACCCGTTTGATAAAACAGTCGGAAAAACACGCCAAGAAAAATGTTAGAGAAAGTATCCAAAAACATACACCGGCAGCTGAAGCATAATCTTAGAGTAACACTCCTGTTTCTTTTTGACAGATGGTAACCCTGTCGGTGGTACGGATAGTAGACAGACTGTGAACCCTGCAGAGATATATAACCTCCACTCATAAAAATGGGTGTCCTGGGAATGACACTAAATTGTATCCGGTGGTGTGGAACAGTTTGGGAGATTTGGGGATTGTAGTGTCATCCTATTATTGCCCAATCTAACCTTGAGTGGTAGAGTTATTACTAGGTTAGTGAAAATATTTTGTATAAAATAGAAAGACTTGATATCATATAACGTAAATTGCAGTGCATAGGTCGATTTTTTAGCCTGAAAAAAATCTCTATAGAACTATGGTCCGACTAATGTAGCCGGGCTAAAGTCCAAAAATTTACAACAAGTTGACCACACTGTGATGAAGAATTGAATCCTAATCCTGTCTCATAAATCAAACGCTAGTTTTGTTGAGATTTTTTAGAGGTTTTAAAAATCAACTTATACACCGAAATTTACGATAACTTAGTAAAAAGTATTTGTATTTAGAATGATTAATTGAAGCTGTTGTTGTTTACGAAGATTTGGTTTGATTTCGTTTCGTTGTTTTTTTTGGTACATAAACCATTGTAGGTTATTTAATACCCAAACTATTTTTATTCATAGGAACAGTTCTATTTCAAACAATTCAGTTTAGCGAAGTATAGATTTTGTTTACACAAAGTAAAACGTAAAAAGAAAAAAAAACGGTTATATTTCAAACAATTCATTTTAGTATAAGTTCTCAGTCTAGTTCTATTTGACCCAAAGTTAGGACCCTATTAAAGGCTAAACTTTGAGCCAGAGTGGCAATACAGGGGTACTTTGCATTCCCCAAAGCTCAAGCATTACTGGAGCCTCGCCCAAAGATTGTTTAGTATCATATCGCAGAGACTTTTGGAGGAGTCTTACCCCTCTTTTGAGATGCAGTCGGTGTATTCTAAAGCCCAGACCGACAGGGTCTATTTAAGAAGGATCACTTTTATAATCAAATATTTTAATTTGGTTTGATTTAGTTAAGTTTAGTTTTATGGCATATCAATCATTGTCGGTTATTCTATGCCAAATCCTCTTGATACATATATACTAGATATAAATGATTTTTGTACATAATATTTTTAAACGCACTTGAGCTCATTTCTTTACTCACTGTTAAATGGTTTCAAGTATCGCAATATAAGTTAAATTGGCAACCTTGGTCGAGCGTGACTCGAACGCTCCCTTTTCAATAGCGACTACACCAAGGTGTAGGGGTGGGCGCTACTCCATTCCCTGGACTGCTCCACTTTACACTTGATCCTTACCTTATAATGCTGAGTGTTAAGTAAGGTGGCTTCAAGTACCATTTTTGGAGTCTTTGGTATGACTCGACCTGGGATTGAAACCCGGTCTCCCGGACCGTTGGCGAACACTCTACTTATTAGGCCCGACTCACAATATCAATCAGTTTGAAGGTAATTTCACTTGTACATAAGTCAGGTCTTATTTGTGTGCAAATTAGTATTACTAATGTTTCTACATAGTTAAAACTTTTCAATTATTGCTACCTAAAACTATTAATCCTATTCGATATTATTAATTCGTTTGTAAACAATCCAGAGTTAATGAGTATCGCTACTAAAAACAAATTATTCTAATGAACACTATTCTATCATTTGTACGCAGTCTAATGGTAACAAATATTGCTATATAATATCATCAATTCAATTAAGGGGCTGTACTCGTGGTGTAATGGTTCGTGCGATGGACTGCGGAATTGTAGTATGCGAGTTCGTACTCCAGTCACGCTATTACGTTCACTTTCGGGCAAATAACCTTGGGAAAGGTAAAAAAAAAAACCCTTATCATCCCAGCGTTGGGTTAAATAGTACCCCTACTGTTCTTCTAGGAAAATAGCTTTGGCATTAAATAAGCAACAAAGGTTGATATGCCATTAAACAAAGAAACCAACTAATTCAATTAAGTCACTCAATAAGTTTCAAGTATCGATTCGTATTTTTTATCATTAAATTAAACAGTCATTTATTTACACACAGTCAAAAAAATTTATTTATAATAATCCGTTTTAAACTAAATCATTTGTTTGCACACAGTTAAAATGTCAAACAGTTTTATTTGACCCATAAATAGAACCCTTTCAGGCGCTATCACACCGGGTTAGATTGGACCTGAAAACAATAACAATGAAGAGATATTCCATAGTCCCAAGAGTTACTCTGACTGGGGCTTTGCTATCAGATTGTTTAATGTTATAACCATGGCGCTCGTTGAAGGAGTTTTACCCCTCTTCAAAAATGCAGTCTCTGTATTCTACAGGTCCAGCTAATTGGGCTAATTGTCAAATAGAAATAATTATTTGAAACTAAACAATTGTGGATGAATTAGTATTAGATAGAAACAATAAAACATACAACCATTTGTAAAAAAAAACATTATTTAGATACTATTTCTCCTAAAATGTGAATATGGATATGTTTCCCATACATCTGTGTATAGATTAATACTATACAAGCTGATATGCCAGTAAAATAAACGTAAAGAGTTTCTTCTGGGCTCATTAGGTAATAACTGTTAAAGTCTTATCTGTGTAGCACCTGATAGGGTTCTATTTATAGGTCAAATGAAACTGTTGAATTTTAAAACTATGTACATTGAATTTTAAACTGATTGCAAACAAATGACTTATGCTTAAATGAATTACTTGGAATAGAACTGTTTAATCATTTCACTGTTTATATACAAATGATTAATGTTTAATTTAATTGTTAGTGACCTACAGCAATACTTGAAACTATTTAACTTTGTTGACTTACGCAAAATTGAATTATTTGAAATTGAACTCTTTGATCATTTTATTGCGTGTACACAAATGACTAATGATTAATTGAATTATTTTTGTTAAATAGCGACACTTGGTAACATTAAACTGAAAACAAAGAGACGTTTTATAGTAAAGGGAATTGTCCGTATTAGATGGAAATAAGTGAAACCATTTTACTGTGAGCGAAAAATGAACTCAGGCACGTTTAAAAATGTTATTTACAAAATGTGTTTAGAAATCACATGTTTAATTTAAATGTATAAAAAAATATTTGGCGTCAAATAACCTACAACAGTTGATATGCCATAAAACAGAACCAAACTAACCCAAAAAATCTATGATTAATTATTCTTAAACAGGTCTATTTGATTCTTTGAAAGGGTCATAAAATGTACTGTTACTTCTGTTCAGAGAAGATCAAGGAATAATTTTTAAAAAGTAGTAATCCATACTTCCCAAGAGCACTAGAACTGAAACCTTACCTGGAAATGAAGTTTATTGTCATACCGATGTATATATTTACCAAACCCCTCAGTACGGGCAGGATGTGACATAATGTCAACTTTAAGCGGAATTTAAAGGTTTGAATTTCCTTCTCGTAAACTGGTTTGCATGATGAAGACTAAATAACCCAGTCTACCGTATACTTTACCCATAACTGTTGGTAGAACAATTGTATTTATCCTTTTCCCAAAGGTATTAGGGTAATGTAGTTGAACTCGGGTCGCCATGTCCATTTCTTACGACGGTAACCATAATACCACGGACACCTCCACATACCAATGTATATAGTAATTTACAAACCTCTTTGCTTCGATGTAGCACTAGGCTGAATGAATGGGGCACCCAATGAGACTCGAACTCACTCGTGTAGGCTTGCTAGTCTAGCTTGCTAACCGTTACACCACCAGAGGTGCGCACATACCAATGTATATAGAAACTTTAACCATGAATTTGTTTTTTTTATTAAATAACAGAGATCGTTGTGAAATTTCCAAATATTTTTTTTATGCCGAGAAACCAACCAATCAATCAATTCAGCAAATTGTCTTTTCATTAAACTATAATGCACGCATCGTGCAGATTGAGCACCAAAAATTAGAAAAAGAAAATTCCGGTTAAAAATTAAAAAGAAAGAGAAGATAATTAATCTATGAAATACGTTTGTTTGTTTTCTTACAAACCAACAGCTTTTTGATTGGATCACAGTCAGCTCACGCTAAAATCACCTGGTCTTGTTCACTCTCCGATTTTGAGTCGCAATGAGGCTGTTAAGTACATTGAAGGCAGATCATCTGAGATCGGTGGGTACATTGAGAAACATTAAGTCGTTCTGCTAGAGTAAAACAAGCGACGGTAAGTAGCGGCGAATCAGCCAATCTTTAAAATATTGGCTTATTGGCCTCTAAAAATGTTTACAAAACTTCTGGCAGTGTAAGAATTTAGACCTTTATTACGAGCTGACAAGTCTGTCATTGCCCAGTCTTGGGCTGAAGAATACACCGACTACACCTCTGCAGAGGGGTAAGACACCCCAATGAGTTTCCCCAGTCGGCTGGGGCTATAGAATACAACGACTGCTTTTCTACAGAGTAGTAAGACCCCCAACGAATGTTTAGTGCCCCTTCATAGTCATCGCTTCCTGCTCCATTCTGGACCGGAGAGATAGTTCCTCATAAGGGTACTATCTATGGGTTAAATAGAACTTGACTGCATACTTATGCTAAAGTGAATTGTTTGAATTAGAACTGTATAGCTTAAAATAGAAATGTTTTGACAGTTAAATTTTACTTACATTTAAATAGCGTGCTTATACTCAACTGAATTGTTTGAAATGGAACTGTTTTTCACATTGAAACTGTACTTACACTAAACTGAATTGTTACGTATAGAACTGTTTTGATATTAAAACTGTGTGTAACAAAAATACATACTTATACTAAACTGAATTAGCTGAATTAGAACTGTTTGAATAAAGTGAATAGCGTTAAATTGACACGTTTTTGACAATTAAACTGTGCACTACTACTAAACTGAATTGTTTGAAATAGAACTGAATATTTGCATACAAATGGATTTTGCGTTAAATAACCTACAAAGATTGATATGCCATAAAACCCAACCAACCAACAAACTAACAAGTCTGTCGTTAAAATTTGGATTTTTAGCCCTTCCGTATTACAAGCCAGTTAGTTTGGGGGAGATTTTTCAGCCTTAAAGGTAGACGTATAAGTTGCAATATACAGCAAATTAATGTCAACGTATCGTGAGAATTCAGAGGGTTTTCTGGTTGAAGTTGCATTAAAAAAGACAAAAATGATTGAACTGGTTTAATTCAAAGTTCATTTTTACTCTCGGTTTGTATAGTCTATGTCTTGCGATTATTTAACGATACGCTACAGGCTAAAGATGAGTATATATATATATTTGTCAATCTCTTCTGATATATATATATATATATATATATCAGAATCTGAGATATATATATATATATATATATATATATATCAGAAGAGAACTTATGTTGTTTTATTTCCAGATTTCGGGATTGATCCACTTTAATCAAGGCAAGGTGAAATCGGAGATAGTAATATTTACGTTATCGGGAGGCTTTTAACTAACTGGGATCAGGTTGACAAAACACGCACACACACACACACACACACACATATATATATATATATATATATATATATATATATATATATATATATATATATATATATATAAGTTTTTGTTGTTGGTCCTAAGAGAGAAAGAAATATACTAAAATGAGTAGGTCCACGAATACATTTTTATTTTTTTAGGGTTTTCTTATTTAGTTTGTTTTTATATACATGTACGTTTCCAGCTTGATGCTTTCTTCATTGAACATGTATGGCACAAAGCCTTGTTAATGGGGTATCCAATGAGGCTTAAAACAAAAAATCCAAATTTTATAAATTTATTTTGAAAGTCAACGTTGGACTTTTTGGTCCTCATATCCTTCTTCGAACAGCCTAACATCATTATATCTTCTTCATACTTTGAACACTAACTGATGATAATTACCTGAAACTTTATATAAGCATAAAGTTACTGGCATCGGCAGAAAATAATCCAACAAGTTTATACGCTTTGGTGAATTGATATATTGATTGATTTTTTTTTAAATTCTGGTACGATACGTTCGACATTCAGATTGAGTACTTAAAATTCGAAAAATATATCATATATTTACAAGAAAATCATTTGTATTAAGACTACTTGAAACCTTATAACTCTGAATTAATAATTAAATTGAATAAGATGTAGTTGATAGGCCATTAAACAACGAAAACAAACGAATTTCTTCTTCTTCTTATAAATCGTATAATTTTATTTTCCATTTTCTCTCTTTTTTACTTTATCTTTTTTAACGTGTTTTCCCAACTATTCAAATATTCTTCACTATCTCTTTCTTTTCTTTTTAAATTTCCTCAGCTTTCCATGATTTGCTTGTTCAGTTAAGATCTCCATTTTCAGTTTTGGTCTATTCTTCCCTGAATCGTTTTTATTCATTAATCTATATGTTTTTTTTTATGTCTGTTTTACTAAAATCTTAAATATTAAGTTTATACAAGTGGTACATATCAAAAAGAATTATCTACAGCAATAATGGTTTCTAGAAGACAAGTACATTGGTTCTTAATTTCGATACTTACCTATATACAAAGACATCAAATTTTATTAGTATATTTTATGTCCGAAGTTGTTTTTGGTTTAGTTTGGTTTTATAGTGTATCAATCATTATGGGTTATTTAATTCCAAATCCATTTCATACATGTAAACATTTCTATTTCAAATAATTCAGTTTTGTATTGGAACGTATTTCAAATGTCAGAAACAGTTCTATTTCAAACAATTCAATTCATCATAAGTCCAGTTTTTTGTTTACACACAGTTAAATTTCAAAGCAGTTCTATTTCAAAGAATTCAGTTAAAGATATATTCACAGTTTAGTTCTATCTGACTCATAGATAGGACCCCATCAGTTAATACCACTTTCGACCTGAGTGGACGTGGGAGCATAATTAATAAAGGTTGGTTGGTTTGTTGGGTTTTATGGCATATCAACCTTTGTACGTTATTTAACGCCAAATCGATTTTTATGTAAATAATCTGTTCTTTTTAAAACGATTCAGTTTAGCATAAGTACACATTTTAATTGTCAAAAACATTTCTATTTCAAACTATTCAACAATTCAGTTAAGTAACGATTCAGTTAAGTGTAAATACAGATTTAATATCGAAAAACAGTTCTATTTCAAATAATTCAGTTAAGTGTAAATACAGATTTAATGTCGAAAAACAGTTCTATTTCAAATAATTCAGTTAAGTGTAAATACAGATTTAATGTCGAAAAACAGTTCTATTTCAAATAATTCAGTTTAGCATAAGCACGCAGTTCAAATGTAAGTACGGTTTAATTGTCAAAAAACATTTTTATTTCAAGCTATTCAGTTTACTCAAACAATTCAGTTTATCATTAGTATGCTGTTAGTTCTATTTAACCCATAGATAGGGCCCTATCAGGTGCTACCACTCCGGGCCAGTGTGGACCTGGGAGCAATGGCAATAAATGGGTACTCTGCATTCCCCAAAGCTCCAGCACAGCTGGAACCTCACCATCAGATTGTTTAGTGTCATATCCAGGACACTCGTTTGGGGGGTCTTACCCCTCTGCAGTGTATTCTACAACCCCAGCTGACTGGGCAAAATTAATAAAGGAGTACTCTGCATCCCTAAAAGCACCAGCATTAATGGAGCCTCACCATTGAATTTTTAGTTTCATATCTAGGACATTCGTAGGAGGAGCCTTACTCCTCTGCAGGGATTCTGTCGGTGTTTTTTACAGCCAGGGCCGACTGTGCAAATTTATATCCGAGGTGCAGTGTGAAATAAAAATCTACCTATCCTTCCAATTTTTCCGTCTTGTCGGTTGAGTTTTAGAACACAACGACTATATTCCCTGCAGAGAGGTAAGACCACCCTCATCGAAAAAGTGACGTCTTTGGTATGGCACTAAATTGAATCTTATGACAATGCTCCAATTCTGGAGATCTCGGAAGTGGGGTGTACATCTTTTTTTAACATTTCTCCCAGATCCTCATTAGCCAGGAGTAGAAGTACTAGTTAGGGTCCCATGTATGAATCATAATGATCAGTTTAATAATTATTTGTTTTAGATAGGCGTACTTGATAGCATATTACTTTGTGTCAATTAATTTTATTAATAATAATTTTGGGGGCGTCCTAGAGGTGTAATGGTTAAAGCGATGCACTGTGGAATCGTAGTAAGTGAGTTCGAACTCCATTAGCGCTATTACGTTCACGTTTGGACAAATACTCTTGGGAAAGTTATGAAACTCCTTATTCTCCCAGCTAAGGGTTAAATTGCCCCACTGCTGTTTTTCTAGCAGGATGGCTTTGGCATTAAATAACCTACATTGGTTGATATGCCATTAAACAAAAGAAACCAAACCCAACCTAATAATAGATACTTGAAGCTGCAATTGTTTACAGAGGATTGTTATTAATTACTTGAAATGACATAAATCTCTGTAAACAAATGATTATTATCAAATAGAAATAATTACTTTAAATCATATAATTGTGTATAAATTATTGGTATTACATCATCATCATCATCATCATGTCGTGCCGCAATCACGGATATCCCAGACCCTCTCTCGACACTTCCCCCTATCGTTCATCGCCTCTGGCAGGTCTTCAGGGCTGCATCCCGTATCCTCACATAGCTGCTGTATGTATGTTCGAACTGGTCGTCCTGCTTTTGCCTGACCATATCTGGGGGTCCATAGGAGTACATCACTTATGAGCTCGTTCCTGCTTCCCCAGCAGTGACTTGCATGTCTGGTTCGTTTAACTTGGATAGTTTTCGTGATGGGAGGCAGGTGGCCGTATAGTTGGTGCCTTGTGGGGTGTTGCCGCCAGGATTTGTTCAATATTGCTCGTAACATTCTTATGTATAAAATAACTTATGAAACCACAAAAGAAAAATCTGAATACAATTCCCTAGCCGCTAAGTACGATATAACTCTAGATGGATTGTCCTGCCGTTCAAATCAATCAACCAATTAATAGTTATTGAATGCTACACTTTTTTTCAACTGATTATTTTTTGGTACATCGGTAAATTGATTTACTTAGATTCTTGCATATTCGAAGATAAGCTGAAAAGTTGATTGACTGAAAAGTTAAATGTTTGAAAAGTTCGTTTTCGTCATATCTGCTGTTGATGACATTTTTAACAATATGATCCAAGCACTTTAACTTTAAAGGAAGAAGTGTATAGACCACAAAGGTGGGGGTGGCTCATTTAGTTATATTCTATAAGACTCTTATTTGGTTATATTCTATAAGAATATCTTGGTCAGCCACTGAAAATTTCAGCTAACTCGTATGCATATATTGACATGCTAATGTTTTTTTTGTTGTTTTTTTTTATATGTATATTTACGTCTGACATACAGTGTGTGGCTGAAATCTTTTTTCATTTCCTGCCCATCTTGTGTGGCGGTCACGAAGGCGGCAAGGGCGGTCATTTTTGTTCATATTACTGTGTCATAAGGTTATCAGTTCCTATCGTTATCACCTGGTTGCAGGAATGCCAGCAATTAGAAACAACAATGGCCGTTTCAGTAGTAACAATTTACACAAAAGGAAAAAAAAAAAGAAGCAAAAGAGAAAGCAAAAAAAAAGAATAAAAGAAAAAGATTTATATATCACCGAAGTCTCTGCAAAGTTTTTCCTCGCTCTGTTTATATCTAACAAATGACAATATTGCAAAATTATTGCCCTGTGTTAAAGATGGAGAATTTTGATGGAGGAGAAGATATCTATGAAGAAAAGGTCGGTTGGATTAATTGAGTCACTAGAGGAAAAATAGAAAGTGAAAGGAAAAAAAAAAATGAAGTCGAAGAAAAGGGAATAATGAAAAAGATGAAAAGAAAATTAGAATGAAGTGAAAGAGAATTAAAGACGAAATATTTGTTGGAGGATGAAAGAAAATGAATGAAATATATGCGAGGTAAATTCAGAGATGAAAGAAGATAGTGATAGAGTGATAGAGAAAAGAGAAATTAGAGAAGAAAAGAAGCAGACAAATGAGAAATAGCGAGAAGGAGAAAAATAAAAGAAATAAAGAGAATAGAGTGATGGGTAATTGAGGAAGAAAAAAGAAGAAGGAAAAATACCGAGAGGATAGAGGGAATGAAAAATTGTGAGTAGGGAAATTCGGAAAGAAAGAAAAACCTAAAGGATTAGAAGCTGAGGGAGAGTAAATAGAGGAAGAAAGAAGAAAGGCAATGGGAATAAAGATGAGAAATAAGGGAAGAAAGAAGAAGCAGAATAATAGACAGAAGGAGAAAAAAAAGGAGAAGAAAGAAGAAAGAGTTCGAGAAAAAGTGGGTGAGGGAATAAAAGAAAAAGAGGAAGCTGAGTAAAGAGAAATAGACAGAGGGAGAAATAAGGAGAAAAAAGAAAGGGACGAGAGAAAGAAAGAGGAGAAATATGGAAAGAAAGAAGAAGCAAAGTAAAGAGAGATAGACAGAGGGAGAAATAAAGAGAAAAAAAGAAGGGGACGAGAAAAAGAAAGAGGGGAAATATGGGAAGAAAGAAGAAGCAGAGTAAAGAGAAAAAGACAGAAAGAGAGTAAGAAGAAAAAAGAAGGGGACGAGAGAAAGAGAGAGGGGAAATATGGGAAGAAAGAAGAAGCAGGGTAAAGAGAAAAAGACAGAAAGAGAGTAAGAAAAAAAAAGAAGGGGACGATAGAAAGAGAGATGGGAAATATGGGGAAAAAGAAGAAGCAGAGTAAAGAGAAAAAGACAGAAAGAGAGTAAGAAAAAAAAGATGGGGACGAGAGAAAGAGAGAGGGGAAATATGGGAAGAAAGAAGAAACAGAGGAAAGAGAAATAGACAAAGGGGGAAATAATGAGAAAAAAGAAGGGGACGAGAGAAAGAGAGAGGGGACATATGGGAAGAAAGAAGAAGCAGAGTATAGAGAAGAAGACAGAGGAAGAAATAAAGAGAAAAAAAGGTGACGAGAGAAAGAGAGAGGGGACATAAGGGAAGAAAGAAGAAGCAGAGCAAAGAGTAATAGACAGGAGAGTAAGAAGAAAAAAGAAGAGGACGAGAGAAAGAGAGAGGGGAAATAAGGGAAATAAGAAGATGCAGAATAATGAGACTAAGAATGAGGGGTGAATAAAAAAGAAGAAAAACGGATAATAGAGAGTGTGTGTAATTAAGGAAGACACAACAAGGAAGAGAACGAGCAATAAGTGAAGGAGGGGAAAAGAAACAAGGAAAATGGGACCAAAATGAGAAAGAGAGGGGATAAGGGAAGAAAGTAAAAGAAAGATGAACCAGGGATAGAAGGCGAATTAATAATGAGAGGGAGTGTGAGAAGCTAAAAGTTGTTGATAAAATTGTAAATATATAATGGAAGAAGAGGAAAAATGGAAGAAGAGCTTAAAATAGTAGATGAGGAAAGGTTAAGATTTCCTGAAAGCGAATAAAAAGATGAAAGAATTGAGGAAGGGTCAGAGATGCATTTAACAAAAAGAAAAGGAACTAAAAACTGAAAGGGAGGTAATAAATGAAAGCAAGACTAAAGTGGAGTGAGAAAGAGGAGTTCTACAAGGCGATTTGTTTGATGAAAGAGGAGAAGGACCAAATAAATCGGTGAAAAATTAGAGCTGTGGGAAGAGAAGAAGTAAAATGAGTTGGGGACAGGTAAGAGGAGAAGAATAAAGAAAGGAGTTAAAAGGAAAAAGAATGAGTAGTTAAAGGTTTTCAGTTTTGCAGAAGTTAGTCAAAGTGGAAAAAAAGAAGGGAAGAGGATATCCTGGTGGAGGAGAAGTGAGCACAAAAAAGGAGACGAGGATAAGGGGAGACAAAATGGTTAAGAGTTGAACTGGGATGGGTTTGGAAGAAGTGAAAGCCAAAAAACAAAGGAGGAGGAGGAGGAGGGAGCAAAAGGAAAATATCAAGGAGTTGAGGCAAAGATGTTTTCGAGAAAATTAAGAGTAAGTCGCGGAGAGCAGAATAATTGAAAGTGGAAGAAAGGTGAAAAATAGGAACTAACTAGAGAGAGAGAGAGGGAGAGAGAAAGAGAGAGAGAGAGAGAGAGAGAGAGTAATTATTGTAGAAAGAGGTAAAACAGCCAAAAGCAATGTTAGGAAATATTTGGCTAATGAAGAGGAGATAAAATGAAAAGATACGACTATCTGGAGGTACATTGTGAGAAAGAAGAAGAAGAAGAAGAAGAAGAAGAAGAAGAAGAAGAAGAAGTTTATGTTCCTTAAAAGAAGTACTAGACAAACAGCAGACAGAGCAGCAGCAGCAGCAGAAGAAGAAGAAGAAGAAGAAGAAGAAGAAGTGGGGTAAGTTAGGTCTGAGAAGAAACTATATAAAAGGAAAGAGGAAACGGAAGTTGATGAAATACACGATAAAGAAGAAGGAAATGAAAGATGAAACTAAACCAGAGGATAAGGAAGGAGACGACGTTGTTTATTATTATTATTATTATTATTATTATTATTATTATTATTATTATGTTGTTGTTGTTGATGATGATAATGATGAAATATTTGTTGTTTAGAAATATTTAAATTTACAAGGAATTCATATTCACTCACAGTTTCAATGAATCCTAATCGAAGGACAATTTTGGGCAGTGTAATTACCATTAAAACGATACAGATAGTTTCTAAACAGAAACAAAAGACGTCCCATTAAACGATTGGTTTACTGTTGATATAGCAGCCCATACGGATATTGATAGTTCTAGTTAGAAAGTAGAAAAAGTTTAACGTTAGACTTTGATATTTTTTTCCGCTAAATCGATAATTTATACGATTAAAAACTTGACAATCAGTTTAGACCAAGAATTTTCTAATTAAATCGGTATCGAAATTATTTAATTCTCTATGGAACATTTTAAGTACCTTATTCTGATATACATCTCACGGTCATGTGCCATTGTTTTGCTTGATTTTATATAAGTAAAGTTGGTGAACTTAGTCGATGGTGACCCGAAGGCTTCCTTTTTCAATAGCGACTTCATTCCCTGGATAGCTCCACTACCCTTGATCTTTACCTTATAATGCTGAGTGTTAAGCCAGGCAACATTAAATACCATTTTTGAGTCTTTGGTTTGACTCAACCTGGGATTGAACCTGGGTTTCTCGGTTCATAGGCCATTGGTCTTATGAGTAGAGAGTGTGCCAATGGCACGGAATACCGGGCCTCAATCCTTGGTTGAGTCATACCAAAGACTCAAAAATGATACTTGATGCCGCCAAGCAAAAGACTCAGAATTAAAAGGTAAAGATTAAGGGTAAAGTGGAGCAATTCAGAGAATGGATTAGCACCTTTCCCTACTCTTTCGTGCTGTAGCCATTGAAAAGGGAGCTTTCGGGTCACCCACGACTAAGGTTGCTAACAGGATTGTATTTACATAATTCATCATCATGTCGGGCCGCTAGTACGGATATCCCTGACCCTCTCTCACCACTTTTCCTAATCTTTCATCGCCTCAGGCAGGTCTTCAGGGCTACATCCCGTATCCTCACATAGCTGCTATATTTATGTTCGAGCTGGTTGTCCTGCTTTTGCTCGGCCATATGTGGGAGTCCATAGGAGTATATCACTTATGAGCTAGTCCTGCTTCTCCATCAGTGTCCTGCATGTCTGGTTCGTCTAACTTGCATTGTTTTCATGATGGGAGGCAGGTGGCCGTATAGTTGGTGCTTTGTGGGGTGTTGCCGCCAGGATTTGTTCAATATTGCTCTCAACATTCTTGTGTAATTGCCGTCTAGCTTCTTCTCCACTGCCTTGAAGAAACTGTTTCATTTTATCGGTCAGGTCTGATTTCCATATGATTATACATAATTAAAGTTTAGTGATATATACGCAGCTCACATATAGCATAATAAAGCATGAGTAGAACTGTTCAATGAAAAAAATATGATAAAGGGGAAAAAAAGAATAATAGCTGATCAAGTAGATCATGATAGGCAAGGGAAATTTAACGAGAAAGGAAGGGAACTATGACAATGATTTAAATTGAAGGAGAGACTCGAAGAAAATCGAGAAAGTAAAATTGAGTGAAAGAGAAGGAAATAATACAATGTTATGAAAGGAGAGAAGTAAAAAAAAATGGTTTGGTTTCTTTGTTTAATGGCTTATAAACCTTCGTAGGTTATTTAATGCCAAGTCCACCCTTGTAAAAGAACGATTGTTGTACTGTCTGAACCATAGCTGGAGGTAAAGAGGGTCCATACATTACCTAAAGATTTTTGTTAGAAATTGAACCTAATAACGTGACTGGAAATTGAACTCGTATACTGTTAAATCACAGTCAAGCACATTAGCCCCTTGGATTCCTCTATAGTGAAGAGTTAGATTATTTGAAGAAGAAGAAGAAGAAGAAGAAGAAGAAGAAGAAGAAGAAGAAGAAGAAGAAGAAGAAGAAGAAGGGGAAGTGATGGTAGAATACAATAAAAAAAAGAATTTATTGACCAAGAAAAAGAAGAATGCAAGAAGGCGGGATTTTGAAAACTCGATTTACGCCCCCCACTTCACTTGACAGCTCACCCCACGCCAATCCTTAATTGTCTCCTCAATATGACAAATAAAGCTGTCACCATCTACAACTCCGAGTATTCAGTCTAAAGTGACGAGCTAATTGTTTTTACGGCATCTTATTTTTTTTCCTCTTCTCTTGACCAAATGTGTGAGTCGAAAGACGACAGGATCAACATAGGAAGGGAGTCAAGAAAATTTGTAAATTTATTAGCCGAATTCAGATGAGCAGAAATAACGAAGAAAGGCGTGAATGATGGGAACGCAGAAAAAGAAATCATTCTCTAAATAATGAGCCTCTCGGAAAAATACAGAATACATCAGGTAATTTTGAACTACTATTAAAATAAAGAATAAATTATATTTCTTATTTAGTTAATAGATTATTGAAATTTTAGATTATTATTACGAGCAAATTTTTAGGACTTTACATGGGTCTTTGCAATACCCACCAGGTGACGTTTTAACATCGCAACAGGCCCGCTAAGCTAAAAACATTATCCGCTTTGCACACGCAACCCTATTATATACTATTTGAATTTTTTTTCTCATGTCATTCTGCCAGCACGGATCTCCGTAACCCTTTCTTGACACCCATCTCTATCGTCCATCACTCCGGGGAGGGCTTCAAAGCTATATCCTGTATCGGGACAGAGCTGCTGTATATAGGTTCTAGCTGGTCGTCCTGCCTTTGTTCGTCTATTTGAAGGGGCCCACAGGCGTATGTCACTTTTGAGTTCGTCCTTACTTCTCCAGCAGTGTCCCGCATGTCTGGTTCGTGTAACGTTGATAGCTTTAGTGATTGGTGGTAGGTGGTCGTACATCTGCTGTTTTGTGGGATGTTGCTTCCAGGACTTGCACGCAGTAATTATCGTCAAACTCTTTCTCGAAGCGTTTAGTTAGCGTCCATATAGTGCATCCATATAGCAGTATCGACCTGATTGCAGCTTAGAAAAAACTGCGTTTTATTCTATCGGTCATGTCTGGCTTCTACATAACCGATAGCCTATGGATAACTTTCCATGCCTTTGCTAGTCGTGTGTTGATGTTTTTCTCAGTTGATTAGATACTTCTTCCTCGGTAGGTGAACTCGTCCACTAGTTTCAAAGGCACACCCTTTACGATGGAAATGTCGCCTTTTTGATTAAAGCACATGTAATTCGGCTTGTCAGCATTAACATGGAGACCTATTCCAGCAGCTGATCGTTCCAGACTTTGCAGCCGGGTTTCGGCTTAGGCGGGTGTATTTGCCAGAAGTACTATGTTATCAGCGTATTGCCTCCCTTCAAAATGAGAAATGGTATACCCCTTTTCATCTTAAGCCTTAAAGGAGTAACTTTTTCTATCCTTTTAAAAATTTCTATATCCAAGACTGAGTAAAATAGAGTAGATATTAAAAGTTTGATTTACTTGAAATTCATTATTCATCTTTTACGATAAAACACTTTGATCTTACATCTTATATATTACAATCTGCTAAATGTATATTAACCATAATTTTATGGACACGCATCACACACACAGACACACACATGAACGTATATATATATATATATATATAAATATATGCAAAGCTCTTCGAAAGAATTGAGCACTCTGGTAGCCGATTATAGGGTATAAATGTAAACAAACGGACGCTGCTGCTGCTGTTGCTACATAAATACCTTTAAAATTCCCTTAACCAACGTGGTACTCTTGTTGGCCGAACGGTCTGAGACTTAGTCTAAAGTTGGATGGGTTTCGATCCTGGCTTCGAGCGTCCGACGTGTCTAGCCACACTGAAGAGTTCTGATTGAACGAAACAGTCTGTCTGTGGATGACTTTATATATATATATATATGTGTGTGTGTGTGTGTGTGTGTGGTTTTATATTCGAAGTTGTCTAAAAACGTTCGACTCATCATTCAGATATGGCGCACAACTCCTACCTTGAGTACAAAAATTAATATTGAAAACCGAATAATTTTTTTTTTTGCTTACTCGAACAGTTTTCACACGACCAACTAGCAAATAGTCCCCACAAATTTTATTAACAAGCTGATTTCTAACAGACCGGTGTAATGTAAACAAAAAGACATATTTTTGTTGGTTTGCTATCATTTATTTTTAAATTTCTGAAGAAAAAGAAAAAAAATGAGTTTATTTCTATAAAGAAAATTGGACATATAGGCAAGTAAAAATTATAATAGCAAGGTATCTCACAGACGTTTATAATTCGTGGATTAGTAAAAGACAAAGTGTAAATATGCATTTTAATGTTGAAAGGAATTAAAATAACGTCGGATAGATTCTGCCCAGATTATTATATTATTTACTATTCAATTTTTAAAGTTAATTCTCTTTTTGATTAATTTCGTGTGGGGCCATGAATGGGTTATTTTTGTTTATTTACTTTAGATCGGGTTGTTAGAAATCAACCTATTAATGTAACATGTTGGGCTATATATACTAGTTGGCTGTGGTTGTCATAACAAACGTGTTTGACAATACGATAGCTTTTCTTTTTACTGGGGCTTGGAACTTTTTCGCAGATCCACGTGTACATATATAAATATATATAAAGTCTAATGGTTACCGTTGTAGGAAATGGACACGTGGATTCGAGTTCAAATCCAGGACTAATATGGTTATATTTTTCCATATCACTAATATCTTCGATTAAGGCATAAATCGAGTTATTCTCTCTCTCTAGCTTTGGGTAAACAGTTGGGCAGACTTGATGTTTTAACCTTAGAATGGGATTTCATCAAGAAGTATAACTAGATTCAAACCTGTTAAACTCCACACTAAATCTACATTTAGTTACATCCTACTCAAAGAAGGGGCCGGTGTACATATATATATATATATATATATATAGAGAGAGAGAGAGAGATAGATAGATCTGAGTGTGTGTGCTATTTTAGATCCTAATACCCGTCTAAACTACATATCACAAAGTATTCAGTTCATAAGCGACGTGGCTTAATATGAAATATGTATTTTAGATTAAGGGACTACTATGATATATTTTATAAAACTAACAAAAAATTTCAGGCTTTTTAATGTGACATGAGTGAAAGTTTTTTTACTGCTATATCTCGAAGTCAGATTAACATCTTTTGTCCCCAATTATATACGGTACAAAATATATCTTCCCAATGATTTTATACTGGTAAATACCTCACAGTTACTTAGAATATGAAAGTTTTAAGAGCCTATTTATAAATAAAGTTTGCAATTATTATAAGTTGGTAAATCAGACCTAACCGATAAAATGAAATGCAGTTTCTTCCAGGCAGCGGTCACATCGATACTGCTATATGGATGCACTACATGGACGCTAACAAAACGACTGGAGAAGAAGCTAGATGGCAATTACACAAGAATGCTGCGTGCAATCCTGAACAAGTCCTGGCAGCAACACCCCACAAGACACCAACTGTACGGCCACCTACCCCCTATCACGAAAACTATCCAAGTTAGACGAACCAGACATGCAGGACACTGCTGGAGAAGCAGAGATGAACTCATAAGAGATGTACTCTTATGGATCCCCACACATGGCCATGCAAAAGCAGGACGACCAGCTCGAACGTACATTCAGCAGCTATGTGAGGATACGGGATGTTGTCCTGAAGACCTGCCTAGGGCGATGAACGATAGGGAGGAGTGGCGAGAGAGGGTCAGGGATATCCGTGCTACCATAGCGATATGATGATGATGATGATGATGATATACTGTATACTTTGCTGAAGCCTCAATGTTTTTAACATTAAAGCAAATATCTTAAACACAAATACAACCTCTTTCTTTTATTAATGACTAATCAACTTCATAGGTAATTCAATATTAAAGCCATCTTTGTTGAAGAACTGTAAAGTACTATTTAACCTATATATTAGGGGTAGATAATGTTGTGTAGCTGTAATACATATACAAGTGGAAACATAATAAAACATAATTCACAAACTTCAATGAACGAACGAACACACTTCTTTATATAAAATATATATATATATCTCACGCTTTATTCTCGAAAAAGGTTGATGTTTCTGCGGTGTGTGAGAGATGGGTGGAGACAGGGACAGACTGTTATATTGACCCAACTTCTTTTAACCATAGCACGCTGGTGTTGGGGTGTCCTCGTGGTGTAATGCGATGAACTGCGGAATCGTAGTACGCAAGTTCGTACTCCAGTCGCGCTATTACGTTCACTTTCGGGCAAATACCCTTGGGAAAGGTATGAACCCCCTTATTCTCCCTCCAGCTATGGGTAAATAGTAGGACGGACTAGGTTCTTCAGCCTTGGTTAGGCAACTAGTCTAGGAGAAGGAAAACTCTGAATTCAAAACCTGTATGGGTGTCCTCGTGGTGTAATGGTTAAAGCGAGGAACTGCGGAATTGTAGTACGCTAGTTCGTACTCCAGTCGGGCTATTACGTTCACTTTCGGGCAAATACCCTTGGGAAAGGTATGAACCCCCTTATTCTCCCTCCAGCTATGGGTAAATAGTAGGACGGACTAGGTTCTTCAGCCTTGGTTAGGCAACTAGTCTAGGAGAAGGAAAACTCTGAATTCAAAACCTGTTAAACTCCGCTTAAAAATTGACCTTGTGTCATATCCTGCCCGAGCGGAGGGGTTGGTAAATAGTACCATAGCACGCTGTGTTATCTTCAAGAACCCACTTAATACTTCTTCCGCACCTTGACTGGGGTTGTTCAAGCGGGTGTTACTGAGGCCAACAGCTCTCAGGGGACGTTGTAAGTCTGCAAGCTAGTTCTCACTCTGGCTTTCCTCTCACCAACAGACTCAACAGCCGCCAGCATCTGCCTATATTCTTTCATAACGCCCATTTGTTTCCGCTTCTTTTTTCCGCTTATTTACACAGGTGCATCTCCGATTGACGGCTCGGTCAAGGGTCAGTATATAAGAAAAAGAGAGGTCATATTTTTTCCAAAGAGTATATCTCCGTAAGTGAACCTAATTCGAACACGCTTACAATACTGTCAGAGGACAGCACGTTAGCCACAGCACTTAAGGGAATCCCTCCCCCTTTTTTATTTGATAGTAACTCTTTATATCATACCACTGGATGAAACAAATTATTTTTTAAAGAGAAATTAAAAAGTAGGACAAAATGAAATATGAATAAATTGGATTCTAATCACGCATAGATATATAAATCAAACTTTGGTATTAAAGTAACCCATGTTTACATTGGGATTGATACATATTTAAATGTTTGGTAGATGGGTACGAGTATGCTGTGTTGCGTGGGTGGGCGTATGCGTGTGAATGTTAGTGTGTGTTTATTTATTTTTAAAGCAATGCTTACTTGCTTTAACTGTTGTCAAGGACGGTGGCAATGGTGTTAACGTGATGGAATGAGACATTGTTGTGAGTTCAAAGTCTATTCGAGTTAAGTTCACTCTCTGATCTATAAATTTGAGGCTCCCCTCATTTTCTCAGTTATGGTTTAAATAGTGCCACAACAGCTCTTTTTAAAGGATGGCTTTGGTATTAAGTAATCGATGAAGATGGATATGGCATTAACCAATGAAACCAAACATTAATTTAAAACTAAATGCTTACAAAGGATTCTTCTGTAACGTTGACACCAATTAAGATTAAACTGGATCAAATTTTCATTAGACAGAGGGTCATTTTAAATAGTACAATATCTTTCACTATATGGAAATGTACGAAATTCTCTATAAATATCATGTTGCGTTAACAAAATATTTTTTCAAATGGAGATTGATAGTTATCATTTAATTTTAAACTGTGCAGCATTGGAATTCTGAAACACAAACACAAACACACACACACACACACACACACACACACACACACACACACACACACACACATATATATATATATATATATATATATATATAAGTAAAATTGGCGACCGTAGTCGAGTGCAACCTGAAGGCTCCCTTTTCAATAGCTACTGCAACGTTACTCCTTTCCCTGGATTGCTCCACTTTACCCTTGGTACGTACCTTATATTGTTGAGTGTTAAGGGAGTGGGTATCAAGTACCATTTTAAAGTCTTTAGTATGACACAACGTGGGATTGAACCCAGATCTACCGGATCATTGGTGAACACTCTACCCACTAGGCCAATGAGTCGGTGCGGACTCATGCACACATATATTCACACATATACACACTCATATTCTCTCTCACACATACACACACACAGAGTCCTGGAAGCAATGACAATGAAAGGGTAACTACATTCCGCAAAGCCCCATCTTTACTGGAGCCTTTCTATCAAATTGCTTGATGTCATATACATGTCACTCTTTTGGTTGTCTTACCCCTCGACAGAGATGCAGTGGGTCTTTTCTACAGCGTTAATGTATGGGTTAAACAGTAAAACTACTATTATTTTACAAGAATTGATTTGATATTAAAATACCCCATGAATGTTAATGTGTCATTAAATAAAATAATAAACCAAAATATATGGTTTCAAGTAACATTGATAATAATCCTTTTGGAGGTGCCCATGGTGAAATGGTTATCATGGTACGAAATGGACACGGTGACACGAGTTCAAATCCTGTACGAGACAGATTGCATTTCACATAACACTAATACCCTTGGGAAAGGTATGAATCCAATTATTCTCCAACCAGCTTGGGGTAAATAGTAGGGCAGTCTGATTTCTTCAGCCTTGGTGAGGCAACTAATCTAGGAGAAGGAAAACTCTGAATTCAAACCAGTTGAACTCCGCTTAAAAATTGACCTTGTGTCATATCCTGCCCGAGCGGAGGGCTTGGTAAATAGGATAATAATCCTTTTGTTAAATAATACATTATTGAAATGAATTAATTACATCTAGTGTAGACTTTGAATAAGTTCTAACTATTGGACAGTGTGGAAAAATACCATTTGGATTTGATGGATAGGTGGTGACCTTGAGATCAGGTGAAAACACAGCACTCATCATTCGCCTTATCACATGATGTTGAAAGTTTAGTAGTCAAGGATAAGTTATCGTCTGTCAGAAAGAATCAAGACCGAACGAGAATTCCATCAATAATTCAGACAGGCATACAGTCGGGGAATGTATGTGTCCTCAAGTAAGAAACAAAATATGTGCACATAAAAACGTGGGAGGGTTGTTCTTTATCCCAACACAGGAAAACTGAGAATAATTCGGATCAAGAGAGTGACGAACAACCAAGTCAAAAATATGGCGGACCAGACAGACGCAAAGTGACACGAAGCGACTCAAATAAGAACGAAGATGGCGGCCCACAGACGACAATAAAACTGAGCTCAAAACGACCAACTTGATAATCCAAGGTAGAATATAAGAAATAATAGCATTACTAATAAGATATATTTCAAGAAAAGATCAGTCAAAAGGTTACAACGACAGTAAGATATGAATATAAAAATCAAACTTTAACACAACCGTTCATTGGAGTATAAAAAGATTTTTTATAAATTGTAGAATACAATAATTTTTTGAAATTTTCAAAAAGAATTTTGTTGGAAACAGAACGCTTGTAAAATAAGTATTTTTTCAAAGTAAATCTCATAAGAACCTAAGGAAGGTTACAGAGTTAAATGAAAAATGCACAAAATAATTAAACATTGATAATGATGATTACAAGATGAAACTGCTTAATAGATTGATTTTTATATATCACAATGTCTGTATACTTATAACGAAATGGCTAAATGATTTTGCTTTTATTGGCAAAAAAGTACAATGCCTCTTTTCTAATGAAAGATGTCAGGTCCTATCAATGTTCTCAAGCACGCATTTTGACAGAGAAAATTGACACAGTCGTCTAGCTTGTAATATTCTTTTAAAAAAAAATTATTGCCCAAATCTTAGACAGCATTAATAATGGTTAACACTGCTTGAATTGATAAGAAAGATATAGAATATAAAATAACAATTATATTCAGTCATTTTATAAAGTTTTACTTAATTCTTGCAGAGATAAATTGCTTCTTGTCATTTGTTTCATCAAAAAAATATTAAAGTTTTTATTTTTT
>CAUZXS010005551.1:37500-45000 GCA_963585895.1 Sepioteuthis lessoniana | reverse complement strand
CTCATTGAACCCCTTTTTTATTTACTAAGCAACGTTAATATCTTTGTTTGCTTTTGTGTTTATTTTCATTGTCGTTCTTCCATTATTTTCCCTTTTTTACGCATTGATGCTCGACACTTCCTCACAGAAATTACAAGAGGCTCCGCAGATCTAAACAAAGAGTTAAATCCCGGAAACTTTTCAGTAAAACTAATTCCGATTTGGTCCACACGCCCCTTACGATTCAAAGCTCTTTACAAAGTCTAGATCAATGCCAAGCAACCCTTGACGAAATTAGGAATAGATGATGACTCGACTAGAAAAGAGTAGAGAAGGGCGGTGCAAGGACAACGGACCAATTCGTATTGAAGCGGAAGGGCGAAATGACAGGAACCCATGAAAGATTGAATCGGTAATGTCAAGTCTGGACTGGCGAGGGTTACAAATGTTTAGCTTATTGTCCGGATGTCAAAGCAGTGCGGAAGAGGATAAATTGGGTGCTGACAACGAAAATGATATTTCTCGGCAAAAGGGAACAAGAAAAACTGGAGAAGGAAACATGGACGAGGAAAAAAAACTGATTAAGAAGAGTAAATGAAAAGTTAAACGAAGCAAAAGTGTGGAATGTCGGGGATTTAAAAAAAAGAAGAAGAAATGATTTTAAATTTAAAACCCATCTGAAAAAGGAAGAAAACGAAAGGCATTGAGAGATACAATGGATAGAGACACAAACAGATCGATAATAGACTTTATATATATATATATAGAGAGAGAGAGGGGGAGACTAAAAAAGAGATAGATAGATAGATAGATAGATAGGGTGAGAAAAAGAGAAAGAGAGAGAGAAAGAGACAGAGAGAGATATATTCAGGAACAGGTAAAGGCAAATATGAAGATAGATAGACAGATAGATAAGTAGGTACACAAATAGTTACATGCATAGATAGATAGATTGATAGATAGATTGACTGATAGATGTGGATAAATTGTGATATATAACTTCATATTGAACAGGTTATGACAATATAACGTTATATATATATATATATATATATATATATATATATATATATGTGTGTGTGTGTGTGTGTGTGTGTGTGTGTGTGTGTGTGTGTGTGTGTGTGTGTGTGTGAACTATCTGAAACAGGATAGGCCAAGATTAAAAAGAATTATGAAAAACAGCGAAAATAGAATGAGGAGGAAGAAGAAAAATGATACTTGAAAAAATATGATGACATACACTCGTCATATGAATAAAAGTAAACGGGGAATACTTGATTTCTCTGGTATAACGACAAAGATATATTCCGCAAATAGTGTAACTAATCATATATATGTATTTATACATGCACAGGTTCCGAAATAAGTGATTTATCAACAATGCTCAGAAGATGTACACTTAATGTGATCAGATGAAAATTAGCATCAATATATCACCGTATTTAACTGCCCCTGTCTCTGTTAATTCTAATCCCATTATTTTTATAACGTTCCCATGAAATGTCTTTTAGTATGCTCATAATCGTATTTAATGTGTTTAAATTGTGTTCATTAAAATGAACAGTTACAGATAGGGGAGTAGATAGATAGAGAGATAAATGGGGTTCGGTTTGGTTTTATAGTATATCAACCATTGTAGGTTATTTAAACCAAATCCTGTTTATACATATATACTAAATATATATGATTTGGTTTGGTTGGGTTTTAGGGTATATCAACCATTGTAGGTTATTTAAACCAAATCCTGTTTATACATATATACTAAATATATATGATTTGGTTTGGTTGGGTTTTAGGGTATATCAGCCATTGTAGGTTATTTAAACCAAATCCTGTTTATACATATATAAGAAATATATATGATTTGGTTTGGTTGGGTTTTAGGGTATATCAACCATTGTAGGTTATTTAAACCAAATCCTGTTTATACATATATACTAAATATATATGATTTGGTTTGGTTGGGTTTTAGGGTATATCAACCATTGTAGGTTATTTAAACCAAATCCTGTTCATACATATATAATAAATATATATGATTTGCTCTGGTTTGGTTTTATGGCATATCAACCATTGTAGGTTATTTAATGTCGAATCCGATTTATATTATATTTCTATGATTCAACTACGTATTGCTATGTATCACTAACAATTCAGTTAAAAATTAGTCATTTGTTTACACTGAGTTAAATGGTGAAACGGTTCAATTTCAAAGAATTCAATTTAGAATTTAGGATTGGTATGTATCACTAAAAATACAATTAAACATCAGTCATTTTTTTACACACAGTTGAATGACAAAAGTTCTATTTCAAGCAATTTAATTTAGTCATTTGTTGGTACACATTTTAAATGGTAAACACTTCCATTTGACTCGCGCTACGACTCTCAACCAGAATGGACCATGAAGCAATGCCAATCAAGGGGTAACCTACATTTCCCAAACTCCATCATTACTGGAGTCTCACTATCTGATTGTTTACTGTCAAATCCAGGATACTCATTGAGGTAGGGTCTTACCCATCTACTGTCGGTGAATTCTACAACTCAAGCCAACTGGGCCTAATAGATTGTCGTGAATGAGATTATGATCTATGCATCAATAAAAATAAGTTAATTTAAATATGAGTCTAGCTAGCAAGATAGATAAATAGATTACAGCACATTGCCTAATTGAAGGAAAATGAAATGGAATAGATACAAATATGTACAGTTAAAGAAAGAAAAATAGAAAGAAAGGAAAGTTGAAACGGTGAATGAAAAAAGTAAGAAAAATAACAAAAGAAAAATTATAACGAGGAAATGATCGCTAACCAAATTATGATAGGAAAGAAATTGGTAAAAAGAAAAAGACAAAAAAAGCCAAAAGAAATGGTGAAAAAAAAAAGAAGAAATGGAAGAAAAGTAGCAGAAAAAAATTAAAGTATAATAAAAAAAAAGAAAGAAAAAGATCGAAAAATATTACGAAGAATTAATCCATTAGCTAACACAGTACAGAAAAAAAAACGGAAAAGAAGAAAGAGATTAAAAAAAAACCAGAGAAGAAGAAACAGAAAAAATGAGGGAAGAAAACATTAAGAAATATCTAATGAATTGTCAACCATAAAAATATATTAAGACAAAGAAAATAATGGTATATGCTCAGAAAAAAAATGTCTAAAGAAATTTAAAAAAAACAACAATTCATTGGGACTTTGAGATTAAGATTGTTCTCTCAATCCAGACAAACCAGTTAAATTAGTGGCCCTTGTCAGAAAACTGAAAAAATATCGAATATAAAGGTGACAGTTATACCTATCACTGACAGAGTACTTGGACCAATCTAAAAAATAAGTAAGTAAGAAAGAAAGAGAATATTCTAGAAAATAAACATCATGTAGGAAATGAAGATAAGAAAATTATCAATCAATAAAAGAAAGAAAGAAAAATAAATAAAAAGTTCGTAGTGAGAAAAATATTAAGAAAAAAAAGACATAAAATAATAGAATGATATAAACAAAGAACGAAAAAAGTAAGAAAGAAGGAAAAAAAAGGGACTAAACAAGAGAATAAAAGGAGAAAGAAAGAAACGATAATAGACGAAAATAATGGCGAAGTATTCAATCAGTCAATCAAAGAAAGAAAGAAATAGAGAAAAAAGAAAGAAAAAGAAAGAAAGAAGAAAGAAAGAAGACGACGATTGTTGTAGGATCAACGAGAATTCAGGAAAGAAAATTGTAACAAAAGAAAATAATGATGCGAATAAAATGTGACTAATAAGCAAAGGAAAGAAAGAAAAAAAAAGGAAAAGAAAAAGAGCAAATAACTTGAAAGAAAGAAAAAGTAAAGCATGAGATTGAAAGAAGATAAAAAAACCGTGGTGACAATATGACAACGAAGAAGTAATTCATAAATAACGAAAGAAAGAAAGAAAGAAAGAAAGAAAGAAAGAAAAAAAATAGTGAACTATTAGAAAAGATAAACGCATGAAAATGAAAGAATGTAAATGAAGAAGTTAATAAAATAAAAGGAAAAAGTAATCGATAAGCGAAACAAAAAGAAAGCACGAAAAAAGAAAATTGAATGAATTATAAGAAAGGAAGACAGAATTAGAAAGAAAGACAGAAAGAAAGAATGAAAGAAAGAAAGAAAAAATGAAATAAAGAAAAGGAGAAATAATTGGTAAAAAGAAAGATGATTGAAATGAAGATAGAAAAGGCGGAATAATTAGAAAGAAAGAAAGAAAGAAAGAAAAGACATATTTTGAAAGAAAGAAAGAAAGAAAAGTAGTCATAAAAAAAATTCTATTAGAAAGAAAAAAAGAAACAAAGAAACAAACCAAGAATAAAATAAACAAATAAACAAACAAACAACAAATAAAATAATCATACGGTAGAAGGAAACAAAGAAAAGTAGAAATATTTTGAAAGAGAGAAAAAATATATTGGGAAGAAAAGATGAAAGATGAAAGAAAACAGCAACAATAAAAAAATATTGTGAAGTAAAAAATAAAGAATAAAATTTTGACATAAATGAAAGAAAAAGTTAAAAGCCGTTGAATTTAAAAGAAGAACCCTTGACAGGAAAATCATTTAAGATATAAAGAGAAGAACGTTAAAGAAACAGAACAGAATAAAAGAAAGATAATCTAATTCACGACAAAAATGCTTGATTAACGTCAAAGTGTATGAAGCAATAATTGCGGCTGATATGGGAGGGTGTGCTTCGTCTATTGGTGAACCTTAAGACAACAATAAATCTGAAATAAAAACAAACCAGGCAAGATGGACCAGGGTGGACATTCTGATAAGACCAGTCTCCCCTAATCCACAAGAAAACTAGAAGTATTTAACGACTGTGCCACCAGAATGCTCTCTAATTATGAAAGCATCTTATTTCCTGTGTGTGTACTTTCGCATCACTAAGGCTCCCCCAAATGACTGCTTGAACGTCTGGTTTAATTCCATGGATGATAAGCACGGTTCCTTGCTTAGTGACATCACTGTCAAGAACCTCCCCTCGGTCGCTTACCCCCTTCGACCCCTAGAGGGTGCACTGAGAAGAGGAAGTATACTTTGTAAAAGATTAAAGTCTACCGGACAAATATGGCGTCGTTGCAAAACAATTATCTGCGACGTACCAGGTGTGAGATTCGCTTATGCGACTAGTAATGCTAGCACTGTTCGCCATTATTGTTTCCTGTTCTGGTCATGCGCACTGGTGTCAGCAGCGAACAAAAGACATGGCGTGCTGTTGTCATTTTCTGCCCGATTGAATTCTGTAACCGACTGACCACAGATGATGTGAAATGGGTATTGTTGTTCGTTGTGTAGAAGTTGAATTGATAAAAGGGCTGAAGTAAGACTGCTGATGCAGGCAAATCGAGGCTGGAAAGATAAGAAGGCTATAAGAGTGTCGAGGAAACTAATGGAAGGCCTACTGATGGTGATTGTTTTGGAGCTAAAACAGCAAACCCCCGGCGGCTCGAAAGATACGAATATTCGACACGTGGGCTAAAAAGAAAATAATTCTGAGTTCATTTAAAAAAATCTTTCTATCATAAGATATCAAATGTTACAGTTTTTTTAATTCTAGTTATTTTAGACACACACACACACATACACACACACACAATACATACATACACTCGGTGTAATGGTTATCGTCGTGGGGAATGGACACAACCGACCGAGTTCAATTCCTAGACAAGTCCGTTTGCATTTTTCATTGCGCTAATACCCTTGGGAAATGTATGAATCCAAATATTCTCCCACCAGCTTTGGGTAAATAGTAGGGCAGACAGTGTTTTTTAGGTTTGACAAGGTAGGCGATTAACGAGAAATGAAACTATGAATTCAAACCTATTCAACTCCCCTTAAAAATGACCTTGTATCACATCCCCCTTGTGGGGGAGTGGGTAGGTAAACAAGCAAATCCCTAGCTGCTATTGTTCTTTGTAAGTCCTCTATACAGCACCCAGTGTCTGCACTGTGCTGCTATATGTAGATGTGTCTATATGTAGGATTCCAACGGAGAAAGTCAATAATCAGTTCGTTCTTGTTTCTCCTACAATGATCAGTATGTTTTGCAAGTCTTGGATGATCTGTGAGATGGAAGATAGGTGGCCATATAGTTGCGGTTTTGTCGGCTGGTGTTTCCAGCATTTGTTCAAAATAGAACTCAACATCCTTTGGTAGATCTCAAATTTCAGAGATCTAATATATATATTTTTTCATTCACGAACAGACTATTTCGTTGCATCACAACTCTTCAGTATGGCTGGGCACGTAGACGCTATATATATATATATATATATATATATATATATATATATATATATATATGATGGGTATTTGCCTTTGTTTTGAACATATAATTGGAGAAACGGAATGTTTAGCGTTAACATTTCTATGTTAAGTTACTCCTGGATTTATTTAATGGATTTGAAAAGAAAAATGCAGACTTCCGATGAAATCTGTGTGTAAACGGACGAATACATTTTAGTAAATATTCAATACTCCACATGCAATGCAATTTTGGTTTCTTGGCATATAAGCGTAATTAATATATATATATATATATATATATATATATAGCTGAATGGAAACTATACAAGTATGCTTCGTACTGTTAGTAATAATTCCCGAAAGCAACGCTATCACCTCCTATCTCAGGTAAGACGTACAAGTTATGCGGGGCACTGCTGAACAAGTACATTCAAACTCATGAACAACGTTAACTTATGGACTCCAACAAATGGACGTGTTTGCCAAGTCGCAAAGACTTAAAGAGATTAGCTGTGTGAATATATAGGATGCCTATTTGAAGATGTACCAGGAGGGGTGGATTATAGGGACGCCTGGTGAGAGAGAGCCAGGAAACACCATGCTGTCAGGGTGGCCAAATGATGATATATCTTTATCCATATTGCTTTCATTGTTTATTGACATATCCTTCGTGGGTTATCTATGGCCTACGCCAGCCTTTTAAAAGATCAGTAGTTGTATTATCTAACACATTGCAGAAGGATAAGAATACTCATAAAGGTATTAGACCGATGGTGAGATCAATAGCATGACAGGAATTTGAATTCGCTTACCTCTATTTAGCAGTCCAGTACTTTAATCAATACGGGGACTTGATGATATATATATATATATATATATATATATATATATATATATATACTAGGTTCATTAAATAAGTTTCCAGACGTTTTTCGTATGGGCACTTTTATTGATATAGTACACATATAATACTCTACTCCCCTTCGAAGTAATATCCTCCACCAGCAATGCACTTGTACCGTTCCACCAACTTCTGGAAAGCCCCATGAAAGTCCTCTTGCGTGTGCGTGTCAATGACCTTCGTCACAGGGAGCAAGGTCTGGACTATGGGAAGGCTGAGGAACTGTCGTGATGCCCATCTTGGTCAAATAGTCTGTGAAAATGATGGAGTTGTGTAGTGGTGCATTGTCCTGGTGGAAATGCCACTGACCCAATTTGAAGTGTACTGTAAAAAAAAAAAGCCTAATCAAACGTT
>CAUZXS010005551.1:0-35000 GCA_963585895.1 Sepioteuthis lessoniana | reverse complement strand
TAACACCTTAATCTCTTCCATCTCCACCTCCCCCTCTCCCCACGTGTCTATTCCATTTTATTTATCTATTGGATCTGAAGAACTCCTGTTATATTTTTCTTCGTGTTTTTGGTTTACACCAGAAACTGAAAAACAGGATGGAAATAAATTTATAATCCTAAATTAACCGGTCTTTGTTTTTTTTTTTTCTTAAAGAAATATTACTCTGTAATAAAATTACATTGAGCTCTCCACCAGGAAAATTTAAATGTTCAGCTCCGGAATGGTTTAACTGGACCGAATAATACTATATATATATATATATATATATATACTCAGTGCTTTACTTAAGATTGAATTGAATTTTGTCTTTATTGTAGACCATAATGATAATCGTATATGTTTTGCTTTTCAGATGTAAATTTATTTCTCAAGATGTTCTGAATATGTTTAAAAACTAATGCTCTATCTACCGAGACAGATATGTACAATGAATAAAACGCCAGTTTTCTTCAAAATATTTTAGTTGATTTGTTGGTTGGCATGTCATGATATATGAACCCTTATGGGTTATTTAAAGTCAAATGCTGTTTATATATATACATATATATATATATATATATATATATATATATATATATATATTCAAGTAAGTTTTGTTAAAGACGAATGGACAATTTTTTTTTATAACCAAAAGTATTGTTGAAAGTTCTTGGGCAGATGATATGGGACAATTCCTTTACCATCTAGATGGCAACACTAGAAATATAATAAGGATTTTTGAAAAAATAGATTAAAAACAATAAGCAGTGTTAACTCGTCTTCAGCAGTACTTTTGGGAATATATATATATATATATATATATATATATATATATATGAATTAAGTGAATAGTTTATAGGTAAGTTTATATTTAAACGAATCGTTAGAGCTCGTTTGTTTAATGGTTTCACATTTTCCTATTTTGCATGTTGTGTTCTGGTTAGTGAACACAAGTAGTAGTAATAATAAGACAAACCACGATATGTGAGGAAAATAGTTATATTTACAGGAAAGAGTATTTACAAGAGAGAGACTGTTAGTAATAAGAATATAGGACTAGTGATAGAGTAATGATATACTTCAACAATTGGAACGCCTCTTCTGGTCTGACTCGTAGGCTTATATCCCAGACTGACCTCCGCTACTGCCATATATGTCAGATGGAACAGCTCATTATGCTGAAAAGGTTGGTGATACCCAACATTGCACAAAAAAGATCTATCTAAACTTAATTCTTTTTGCTCACAGTTAAATAGCGTATATGATTAATAAGTGTTTAGTTTGGAGGTAATTTATTTATAAATAGGCTAAATGAATTTTGTTTGCACACAGTGAAGAGGTTGCAATTATTGCAACTTAACACCAATAATTCTATACAACATCATCCATTCAATCGAGTACAGTCAAATGATTCGATGCATTGTCAATTAATTATAATTTTGGACACAATTAAACAGTTTCAAGTAACCCATATTACTAGATTTATTTGGTTATTCACTTTTTGCTAACAGTTAAAATGTTTCTGGTATTGTTATTAACACTAAACTCAATTCAATATCACTCATTCATTTGTACCCAGTTAAATAGTTCCACGGATTGTAATGTAAGACTAGCATTTCAATTTAACAGTTCATTCGTTTTCACACTGTTCAATGGTAAAATAGTCAGCCTCCAAGCAGAGGGGAGCGTATGCACTACTCTTTGGGATGCGCTGGGCTGGGACTTACTTCAGTTGGCCACGCTTTGTCGGTGCGCGGATCTGATCAAGTGTGTTCTGGCTCCAGTGTAAGTCGGTCGAGGTGCGCCTTGACCGTGATCCTCGAGCCTCATGGGTCCATTCCCCCAGGCTCTAACCCTCCTTGGAGAGGCTAGTTTCATCGCCTACAGTTAAAATGTTTCTGGTGTTGTTATTAACACTAAAATCAATTCAATATCACTTATTAGTTTGTACACAGTTAAATAGTTCCTCGGATTGTTATGTAACAGTAACATTTCAATTTAACAGTTAATTCATTTTCACACAGTTGAATGGTCAAATAGTTGTATTTTTCCCGTTGATGGGACCCTACAAGTCAATAGTATCTCAAGTCTGAAGAGACCTGGAAATAATGGCAATGAAGAGATATTCTATATTCGATAAAATTCAAGGACTAGTGTTTCATTATCTGATACAGTTTAATTTCATGCCAAATATACTCGTTGGGGAAGGTGACGTAACATTTTGAAGAGGTGCAATTGGGGTATTCTACTGCCCCAGCAGATAGGGTGTTTCTTCCAAAGGGTCTTCTTGTCAATCAGCACTTTTACTCAAGCGAGATTTCCATTTGTCGATGTAACTCTGAAGCTCTTCTGATATGCTATGAAGTGTACTGTCGTTTTTCTTTTGATGATGAATCATCACATCTTAAAGAAGTGCCCGTGGTGTAATGGTTATCGTCGTGGGAAATGGACACGGCGACACGAGTACAAATCCTGGACGAGGCTGATTGCATTTCACATAGCACTAATACCCTTGGGAAAGGTATGGATCCAATTATTCTCCCTCATGCTATGGGTAAATAGTAGGACAGACTGGGTTCTTCAGCCTTGGTAAGGCAACTAGTCTAGAAGAAGGAAAACTCTGAATTCAAACCTGTTAAACTCCGCTTAAACATTGACCTTGTGTCATATCCTGCCCGAGCGGAGCGGTTGGTAAATAGGATCACATCTTGAAATCTTCAGTCGAGGAGACAGGAGAAATTTGCTCAGGGCAAGACAGAGTACAGTACTGAAATAATTATGTATTTTGATCAAAAACTGCTCTCCAGTATTTATTGAATTGACACGTTAATTGAACTGTTTGGTTGTGGTTTGGTTTCTTTGTTTAATAGCATATCAACATTTGTGGGTTATTTAATGCCAAAGCCATTCTTTGAGAAGAACAGTAGTGGTACTATTTAAAGCATAGATGGGAGAATAATGATATTCATACATTTCCCTAAAGCATATATCTAAAAGTGAACGTAAGAATGTGACTGAAGTTCGAACTCGCATTCTTCCTTATTGCAGTTTAGTACTGTCACCATTGAAATATCACGACACCCTCCTATAAAACTGTCTAGTTGTATGTAAATCCTAACTTTATTATAAAATGATCTGCTCTTTTTTACAATTTTTAATTGCTTTTTCTTGGGTCTGGGAGAGCCAGCATGCTTCCACTGGAAAATCTGTCTCTTGTTCTCTGGATCATAACATTAGATCCAGCTTATATTGCAGGTCACCAGAGCATCAAGAACTGCGGGATATGAATTGATCAGCTAGACCATCTCCCTGCTGTCATGAAACGTCTTTCTTTCTGATCTTCTCTAAGCACCCTAGGGACAAACTTCGCGTAAATCTTCCGCATCTTCAGTTCCTCGCGAATAGTTGTGTGTACCGTTCCCACACTGACATCAAATGTGCACTTATTGTCTCTATAGACACACGACGGTCCTTATCCATGAAATTCTTTTTTTTTTGCCAATCAACTCTAGTGTTCACACCTCTCATCATCCCTCGTTTACCCTCTGCCTTCCTTGAATCTCTTATGCCACTCAAAAACTGATGCTCGATTCATGCAAGATGCTTCAGAAGCAGTCTGAAGAATTCCATACGTTTCGGTGGCATTTTTTCCAAGTTTAAAACAGAATGTTATTGCATATCGTTCTTCTAAAGTGTGCTCACGTCCAGATTGCATTTTTGAAAGTAACCAGCTGTGACACTCAGGCTTTAGTAGGGTGTATTGCAATTCCTGATGAAGCTGTTCATTTGAACCTGAAATCATAAAAATTGGTTTGTCATCTCATCAGATGTTAGCAATAATTTTTCTGAATTTTCAAGGGTCTACGTCAATTTTCAATGCCCGTACAAAACGTCTGGAAACTTATTCAAGCCACCCCCGCACATATATATAATTATCTAAATCACCTTGTAGATCCGTTAGGTAAAAACTGATAAGGTAGTTTCTGCCTCCATTAGGTTTATATATATATATATATATATCTTACGTCCAGCTAGGTGGATGAAGACCAAACATTTCGGTTACTGATAATAACTGGGACTCCGTATGGATGTGATTACGTCTATTGTGTTGAAGGTTTAAACGCTAAGCGTGTGACTGTTTCTGAAAGCGAATGCGTGCATGCGTGTGTATGCGTAGATCTGAATGAAAATACTGGGTATGTGGTAAGTGTCCTCGACTATAACATCAAATATCCGGAATTATCTCAAAGAATTGGAAATTGATATTCTAGGTTGGGAAGGTCAAGCTCTGAAATAATTTGATTATAGAATGATATTTCGACAGTGCTTTGGTTGTGGCTTTGGTTCTTTGTTTTTAATGGCATCTCGAACTTCGTGGATAGTTTGATAATAAAACCATCCGAAAATGAACGACTGGAGTCCTGACTGGAATTTGATCTTACTTTCTGCGATTATACGTTAGTGACTACGGATTTTATGATATAATCTATACTCGCGTTGCTAATACAGTAAATTTGCTAGTTCGTAGAACCATGCTATTCAGAGTCAAAAACCGATTGTGAGTTGAAATGTCACTGCTAGTTTATTCGAGTTCAACTGTTCCCAGAGTCCCTCGGACTGACGGTGCCAAATAACTTGTTGGTTGGTTGGTTGGTTTTCTCGGTAGACCAGTGTGCAAAATAAAGAAATGAAATAAAATAAAATAGAATAAAACAACTGTTAAGAAGCAACTACACAAAATGTTAAATACGAATGAACACTGAACGCGATTCCTTAACATATCGGCATAAAATAACCCAAGACGTGTTGAGATACCGTTGAAATTAATAAATCCATCAATCAAGCTAAATGTTGGGGATAAAGCCTTCGTATTAGAGGTCATTCCATGTTTCGAATAAGTAATCTTATTGGAGGACATGGGGATAGAAATATCAAGAAACCATTGATTTTTCTAAAACCACAAATAGTTATGTTCTTTGTTTATACTTGATTCTTCTTTGCTAAAGGAACTGGACTTTTGTTCAAGCAACGGGAAAAGATTGGGCCTCATTGTCTTTCGCTTCTTCAGCGTTAGCCCATCATCACCGCCTGATCCCTACGCCTCACTGACAAGGGTTTAATTGCGCGGAAAATTGGCCATTCAGAAGGGTAATGACCACCTAGTGGGTTGTAAAGAAATGGCAAGTTGACGGAGCATCTGTCAAGGGACGGAGAAAGGGAGACTAATTGGTGGGGGGTATTTGGCGCGTGTTTTTGTTGATTTCGCGGGTAGAGTGAATATTGAAAACATAGCATGTTCTGTGAGAAATACATTTCAAAACGAGAGGAAAAAGAAAATTGAAAGAGAGAGAAAAATCTACGCATATAATTTACATTCAAATTTATAAAATCTTAGAGAGGTATTCATATTACTTGTTTGTTTTTTTTGTTATGTTTTTCGTTTTTTTTTTTTTACATTTTTGGCTTGATATCATTCTGGTTAAGTTCTTTGTTTAATGGCATGTAAACCATCCTGGGTTATTAAATACCAATACTATTCTTGTTGAAGAACACCAGTAATATTATTAATGCATATTTGGAGAGATAAGGGTGCTTATGAATTTTCAAAATGTATTAGTCTAAAATTGAACTCAAAAGCGCGCCTTGAGTTTTAACTCACTTACTTCTAGACTGTAGGCCGAATAGTTTAGCCATTAGAGCACGGATTCCTCTATATTCTTATGGTTGAATATTAAGCATAATTTTGTTCGGTGAATATTATGCATTAAAATATAGGTATTTGAGAAGAATCAATTATAGATCCCCACACACATACACAAACACACACATACATATGTATATAACGATATAAAATATAGCTGGGTTCATTCTACTACATGGATGGACCACCTCGGTGCTGGAGAAAATGCATAGAGAAAAGGCTAAATGTTAACTTTTCAAAAACAGTTAAATTAAGTGGTATGGCACTTACCAACCTGGTCATGAACTATTCCACCTCAATATATACGGACTCTACTTGATACTTGGGGGAACAGCCTCCAAGCAGAGTGGAGGATATGCACTACTTTCTGGGATGCGCTGGGCTGGGACGCACTTCGGTTGGCCACGTTTTGTCAGTGCTCGGATCTGATCAGGTGTGTTCTGCTTCCAGTGTCAGTCGGTCGAGGTGCGCGTTGACCGTCATGATCGAGGCTCAGGGTCGGTTACCCCAGGCTCTAACCCTCCTTGGAGAGGCTAGGTTCATCGCCTAGCACCCGAGGCGGCTTTTTTCGAGGAATGCCGACGGGGAACGAGGCACTTTTGGGAATGCCGGGCGTGTCTGGGCTACGGCTCTGCGCCTGGACCCACTTTAAAAGGCCTTGTGCCATACTCGTCCGGTTGGTGGGATGGAAGCCAAATACCGACAGCTTCGAAGCAGAGGAGGGCGTATGCACTACTCTCAGGGATGCGCTGGGCTGGGACGCTCTCAGTCGGCTGCATTTTGTCGGTGAGCAGATCTAGTCGGGTGTGTTCTGGTTCGGCTGGCAGTCGGTCGATGTGCGCGTTGACTGTCATCCTCGAGCCTTTGGGGGCTGTCTTCAAGGCTCTCAACATCTTTGGAGGTTTATTGCCAGGCATCTGAGGTGCACATTTTTAGGGAAATGCCAACGATGCCCGAGGTATTTTTTGAGCCCTGGGCCTGCCTTTTGCCACACTCCTTTGGTTGGTGGGACGTGCATCACATACCGATAACCTCAAAGCTGTGTGGAGCGTATGAACTACGCTTTGGGAGTCGCTAGGCTGAGACGCACGTTGTGTTTGTGCACTGATCTGGTCGCGTGTGTCCTGCTTCCAGTGGCAGTCGATCGAGGTGTGCCTGGAGCGGCATCCTCGAGGCTCAGTGAGCTGCCTTCCCCTGGTTTTAACCTTCTTTGGAGGGGCTAGGTTAATCGCCTGGTGGCTGAGGTGCCCCTTTTAAGGGAATACCGACGGGGTCTGAGGCATTTTTGGAGCCGCCAGGTTTGTCTGAGCCACGGCCCTGCACCCGGACCTACCTAAGAAAGGCATTGTGCCACATTCGTCCCGTTCGTGGGATGTATGACAAATACTGATATCCTCCAAGCTGCCTGACAATTCCAATTGTTGTATAACACCTGTATTCTGCATATGCATTCTGTTATTGTAATATATTTGTTTCAACCTACTTTTCTAGTCTGCATGTCTTCATTTTGACCCTTAAACACCTAAACAACCTGACGACGATGATGTGTGAGGTCCATAGGTACTAAAAAAGAAGTTCTACTATAAATATTTGCCGACAAAGTTTTTGCGAGGACAACAGATTTCAAAAGCAATTATCCTAATTACACGGGTAAACCAAGTTTTTCCTAAGAAATTAACGCGAAGAGCTAGCCATTCATGTGCAAATAATTTGTGAATAAGGATCCAACTACCAAAGAAAAATAGCGTCAGTGAATGGAAATCTATCAATTCTTGTTCACAACAAAGAAAGAATAATTTGGGACAGGCTCTCGTTAATAGCGCTGACGACCTGGACTTCTTATAAAACCTGAAGAACCTTGAAAAAGATCCACGTGGTACTTGCTATTTAAACAGTGGATATACGAGAACGTATTTGTTCTTTCATACAATTTGAAAAGCATCTGGGGAAACCAGAAAAGTAAAACCAAAGAACATATGAAGAAAAAAGTGTTACTACCGATCACTGATCTGGAGCTCGAGACTTCAAGTTTCGAGAATTAGTTTTCTTTTTCCTAAGGAAAAGAGAAAGTCATTCTAAATTTTATATTTCTTCAAGGATAATTGCTTTGTGTTTGGTTAAATTACCTCAAAACAAAAGCACTCTCGTTTTTTTCTCGGGTAAGGAAAATTTAGTCTTCTTTTTATTATATATTTTTTCTCTCACGTTTTTTATTACATTTTTTCGGTTATTCTTTTTTTTCAAAAGAAAAAGAGTAACTGAAAAAAATGCAATAAACATTTCAAAAGTGCTTTATTAGAATTTGTGAAATTTCAAAACGCACAGCAATTGCAACTCTAAAAAAGAGTAGAAACACAGCAATTGCAACTCCAAGAAAGAATGGAAAAATTACTTATTCAAACTCAAAAAGAAAATCAAGAGAAAAGTGAAGACAAACAACGGGAATACAAACTAAAACAGTTGGATTGACAACACAAATAGCTGGAATATCAAAAGGAAATGGAACAAAAGAAACTGAAATATAAAATAAATATGGAAGAGAAACATTTCAAATTTCAAAAACAAGTTTTGAACTGACAATTCTTAGAAATTCTATGGAAAACGAATTTTCTTTTTCACAGAACAGCATTTGGAGAACGACTGAGAATCTGCCATCCTCTCCGGAGGAAGACGTAACTTTTGCGTCATATTTTACGATATTTGAGGATTTATACAAAATAGATTGTGGAAATTAGAGCGACTCGAAGAAAATTCGTCTTCTTCTGAGAAAACTTTGTACAACTGAACACACAAAATTCGTAAATTACATTCTGCACCGGAAGACTTTTAGATTAACATTTACCGAAGCTGTAGAATTACTGATGGAACTATTCAGTCCGAAGATCTCTTTTTTTCACAAAAATGTAATGTCTAAATCTGACTAGAAAGGAAGGAGAAGATTTTACCACTTTTTCATCAGTAGTAAACAAACATTGAGACGATTTCCGACTCGCAGAGCTTAGTGAGGTTAACTTCAAATGCTTGGGATTCGAGCAATGGCTAGTTTCAACAAATATGGCAGAAATTAAAGCATAATACTAAATAACTTGGAGAATTAATCAAATATAACTTTCCAGCAGATTGCTGAGGATTGTCAAAGGAATGTTTGCGCAAAACAAGATTCTGAAAAAATTGAGGAACCTAGTATTGCTCACATCAGAAAAATATGATTCAATAAGAAGCAAACTAAGGCCCCTGTTGTATTTTGACCTTCGACCCGGCCAAACATGCCATTCCAAAGTGATGCACCGGAAGGAAGTGACACATTCCGATGGCAGTTATGAGAAGAAATCTCGTAGGTGGTCTTGGCTGACAATATGGGACAAGGTAAAATTCCATGGTAAACTCATAGACTGATGCACCGGAAGAGAGTCCCGTGAACTGCATGACAGTTATTTCCGCTCGATGACGATCAAACATGCCATTACAAAGATTGAGTAGGTGATTGAACTATTATATAACTCGGTGAAGACAGGAAGTCAGTTGATTGGAGATCAGATGAGTTAGACAGAAGATGTGGTAGAGAAAGCCACCACCCGGCAGAAGGGGCCTTTGGGACCCCGAGTGAGTTTGGAGACCCTTTGGTGACAAGATGTGGTAGAGAAAGCCAGCACTCAGCAGAAAGCCGAGCCCCCAGGCCTCTGGTTGAGCATCAGGAGAACGAGGAAGACACAACACTGATGGCCATAAGAGTGGGGGTCAATATATTGCAATTCTGTTCGGTCTCCGACTCCCACTCACTCACAAAAGCTTTCAAATAAAGTGAGAGGTATATTTTTTTAAAGAAGTCTTCGCTCGTCTTCTTCATTGTGTCATTGTATTCTGCATGACTCTGCATATGACTATACAACACTCGCACATAAATT
This sequence comes from Sepioteuthis lessoniana, assembly GCA_963585895.1. Classification (NCBI taxonomy): domain Eukaryota; kingdom Metazoa; phylum Mollusca; class Cephalopoda; order Myopsida; family Loliginidae; genus Sepioteuthis; species Sepioteuthis lessoniana. Next base: position 25,373 of record CAUZXS010005551.1, on the reverse strand, counting down.
AATAATTCGAAACAAACCAAATCTCCCACTAAAAGCAATAAATCAAAGAACAAGCAAAAGTATTTTCCCCCAACCCATGTTCCGAATGTGGAGCTCTACAATTGTACTTTCTGGAATAAGAAATATTCTATAAGTAACCAAGTCGGACATAAAAGCTCACATCACCGATTTAAAAAAACAAAATAATTAGCAGCATAAATAGTACAAGGTCAGACAAACCAGACGTGGCTAACACAAGGAAATTTGTGGACGTAAAAAAGTTAAACAAAAGTGTGAAATTCCAACTGGATTCTGCGTCATATCGGACGATGATTAATTTACAAACTTAGAAACAGCTGGGTTGACCGATCATGATTAAATCTACTAAAATTGCAAGATTGGTAATGGGGAACAAATTAAATTCTAGAGAGAATTGATTATGAATGCAACGTTCAACAGGAAGACTCTAAAATTAAAATCTTTCGTATTGAAGAATACGAACAAGCTATTTGGCACTGATTGAATGACACAATTCTTGCTTTGGGACTTGACGGTATACTCTTACTGTCAAAAAATTGAAAACTCGAGTACGAAGCTGACAAACTAAAAAAGAGCTAAAGGTAGCCTATCTAAAAAAAATTGTTGGTGGTTTAGTGAGATGTACAAATATGATGGCAAAATCTGAACTGCAAGACAACGTCCAGCCAGTGTTCAAAAAAGAATCGAAATGTGCCCTTTGCTTCGATGGAACAAATTAACGAGGAACTTAATTGACTAGTAAAAACTGGAGTTCTTTCAAAGTTAAAGTAGAGCGAGTGGGCTGTACCGAGTGTCTATGTGAAAAGGAAATCTAAAGTAATATGCGTTTGCGCTGATTTTCTACTGGAATAAATGCCGTTCTGAAAGATTTAATAATCCTCTTCCTTGCCTTGAGAACATAGTTGCGAAGCTAAATAGTGGAAAATATTTCTCGAAAATTGACTGTACCGATGCTTATTTGCAAATTCTGGGGGAATACGTGATTACAAAGCTTTTGTGAATAAATACGCATCGGGGATTTGATAAATTCAAGCCTTTACCGTTCGGAGACATTTTCGCGCCAGCAATTTTTCAGCACTAGCTTTGATTTCGTGGCTGCTTATTTAAATGTCATTCTGATGAAAAGCAAAACATAATTGAATACAAGGAACACGTCCACCAAGTTTTACTAAGATTCAAAATTATGATTTTAAATTTTAAGAGACCAAATGTGATTTTTTTCACGAAACAAAAAATACCTGGATAATTATGAATATGAATGATAGTAGACCAGATCCTGAACGACCTGCTGCAATTAAAGACATCCCGGGACCCATAATATCGATTAATTGCAGAATTTCATGGCATTAGCAAATTGTTACCTGGTATTCATGTCGAATATGCATGATTTGCGTGACCACCTCAATGAATTGTTTTTAAAAAAGACAAGCCCTGGGTGTGGAGAGCAGAATGCGAGGAGGCATTTGAAAAAAAAATAAAGAAAAAACTGACGTTAGGCATATTTCTTAATCATTATAATCCAGATTATAATCCAGATTATAGTGACCAGTGACGCTAGTTCGTATGTGTAGGGGCATGCATTCTGCACAAAATGACTGATAGGACAACTAAACCGATAGTCAAACGTCGAGAGTTTTGCTTTCTGCGGAGAAAAATTGTTTGCAAATTGAAAAGTAGGCTTTGGGGATTACATTTACACTCTCAAAGTTTCACCGTTTTATTGATAGTCGAATCTTTACGCTGCAGACTGAACACAAGCCATATCTCACCATTTTTGTGAAACGCTGTCAAATTATGCAAAGGCTGTGTCCTGGCTTCAAATGCACTTCCTATTAAATTCAGCCTCTGGGCAAATACTAACCTTTTATACTCTAAGATAGACATTGACTTCACAGGCCCACTGGAAGGTCTTTATTATTTCATCGTAGTTGACAGTTTCTCAAAGTGGCCAGAACTACATAGGTATACATCCCAACCACAGAAATCACTAAAAATTTATTCATGAGCTTTTTGCAAGGTTTGGTGTAGTAGACACTATAGTGTCTGAATAAGGAAGCCAGTTTACACCGAGAGAGTTTAAAGACTTCTGCGAATCATACCAAATCGATCACGTCACTACCACCACTTTTCCATTCTCGGTCTAACGGACAGGCTGAACGATTTGTGGATACCTTGAAGAGAGCTTTGAAAAAAGTTAGAGCTACAGCAACTGAAAAAGCCCTTCAACAATTCCTTCAGGTATATAAGATTATATCGAATAATAAAACACCAGCTTCAAAATCGCAGCCCGAGGTGATGTTTGCACGTAGAATGCAGTCTGTGTACGACAAATTACAACCTAAACAGACGAAGTCAGGAAGAACAAACATCGTATCAACAAAACGCTATAATCCCTGAAAAAGTATTTTTCAGAATTTTTAACGACAATAATGTTTTTTGGGAAGCAGGTAATATCGAGTAAAGGGTTCAGAATGTGATGTACATTGTAAACGGTTCACAATTCACGAATAAAAGACATATTGTCCAACTTAGAAGACGCATATCAATTGGATCGGATAGCGGTTCTTCGGAGGAAACGATGATAGATGTGTTCAGTGACACTTTTAATATCCCAATCCCTCTAGTGGCTCCTGAAATACGCAGTTCTAAGAGGAATGGGAAAGCAACGGATTTGATAATAGTCAACCCAAAACGTAGAATATTGTTACATTGCCAGATATGAATATGTGAAATAGACTTATTCATACCGATACGCAAAACGTTCGTAATGTCCATAACGCACATATATATATAACATAGGAATCCCGGAACACAGAAAAAACACTTATGACTTCTTAGTTCAGGTACGAAACGTTTTATTACCTTTGAGTTTAAAGCTTTTTCGACATAAGGAGAGAGATACCTTCTTTCTCTGCTGGCTTTTCTATCTGCTGCAAACCCCGTGTGACACCTGTCGCAAGGCCTCGGCGAGCAAGCGAAAGTCAACCGTCTTCTTCCGAGGCAAAACTCAACTAATTGACTTTTCTCAAATCTACTAAAATCCTCCGCGCACGCTTCCGGTGCATGATGTCATTCACATCCCCCGGTCACAATTTTCAATTTTGGATTTTTATTCAGACATATCTGAATGACACATCCTACCCACGCGCGCATCAACAATGGCACTCACGTTGCACCTAAGTAACCCATGCACTGAACCGAAAGGTTCTCAGCTTAACTAAACCCAAAGGCGAGATATATAAAACGAAATCCCTTGGCCATTATATTACAATATATTTAAAAATAATAATACAAAATGTAAGAAAATAAAAGCAACTAGGTCTAAAAAGCAGTTTTTCGTTAAAGTTGGTAAAACAAGTCAGTCAAGTTTTTATCTACCAAGTTTTAAATAAAGGAAGGATTACGTTTCTCTCAGAAGCAAGTAATGCAAAGGAAAACTATTAAGAAATTTTATAAACGTTTAATAAAAATATTCTACAGGATAAATAAACTTTTTTAAAACTACAGCGACAGCCTCAGAAATGGAGCTTTGAAAAAAAACAAACTTTCTTTTTCAGACTCCTGCGGAGTTGAGTTTAAGAAGCGGTGTTATGGCACCTATTTACGTGGTAATAGATTATTCCTCCTCAATATATACCGACACTACTCACATTCGGTGATATATCCTCCAAGCTGCGCACCTCTGGTGGTGTAACGGTTAGCAAGCGAGACGAGCAAACCTACATGAGTGAGTTCAAGACTCATTGGGTGCCCCATTCATTCGGCCTTGTGCCACATCGAAGCAAAGAGCTTTGTAAATTACTATATCCTCCAAGCTGCGCACCTCTGGTGGTGTAACGGTTAGCAAGCGAGACTAGCAAACCTACACGAGTGAGTTCGAGTCTCATTGGGCGCCCCATTCATTCGGCCTTGTGCCACATCGAATCAAAGAGCTTTGTAAATTACTATATCCTCCAAGCTGGGCACATTTGGTGGTGTAACGGTTAGCAAGCGAGACTAGCAAACCTACACGAGTGAGTTCGAGTCTCATTGGGCGCTCCATTCATTCGGCCTTGTACCACATCGAATCAAAGAGCTTTGTAAATTACTATATCCTCCAAGCTGCGCACCTCTGGTGGTGTAACGGTTAGCAAGCGAGACTAGCAAACCTACACGAGTGAGTTCGAGTCTCATTGGGCGCCCCATTCATTCGGCCTTGTGCCACATCGAATCAGAGAGCTTTGTAAATTACTATATCCTCCAAGCTGCGCACTTCTGGTGGTGTAACGGTTAGCAAGCGAGACTAGCTAACCTACACGAGTGACTTCGAGTCTCATTGGGTGCCCCATTCATTCGGCCTTGTGCCACATCAAAGCAAAGAGCTTTGTAAATTACTATATCCTCCAAGCTGCGCACCTCTGGTGGTGTAACGGTTAGCAAGCGAGACTAGCAAACCTACACGAGTGAGTTCGAGTCTCATTGGGCGCCCCATTCATTCGGCCTTGTGCCACATCGAAGCAAAGAGCTTTGTAAATTACTATATCCTCCAAGCTGCGCACCTCTGGTGGTGTAACGGTTAGCAAGCGAGACTAGCAAACCTTCACGAGTGAGTTCGAGTCTCATTGGGCGCCCCATTCATTCGGCCTTGTGCCACATCGAAGCAAAGAGCTTTGTAAATTACTATATCCTCCAAGCTGCGCACCTCTGGTGGTGTAACGGTTAGCAAGCGAGACTAGCAAACCTACACGAGTGAGTTCGAGTCTCATTGGGCGCCCAATTCATTCGGCCTTGTGCCACATCGAAGCAAAGAGCTTTGTAAATTACTATATCCTCCAAGCTGCGCACCTCTGGTGGTGTAACGGTTAGCAAGCGAGACTAGCAAACCTTCACGAGTGAGTTCGAGTCTCATTGGGCGCCCCATTCATTCGGCCTTGTGCCACATCGAAGCAAAGAGCTTTGTAAATTACTATATCCTCCAAGCTGCGCACCTCTGGTGGTGTAACGGTTAGCAAGCGAGACTAGCAAACCTACACGAGTGAGTTCGAGTCTCATTGGGCGCCCCATTCATTCGGCCTTGTGCCACATCGAAGCAAAGAGCTTTGTAAATTACTATATCCTCCAAGCTGTGCACCTCTGGTGGTGTAACGGTTAGCAAGCGAGACTAGCAAACCTACACGAGTGACTTCGAGTCTCATTGGGTGCACAATTCATTCGGCCTGGTGCCACATCCAAGCAAAGAGCTTTGTAAATTACTATATCCTAGAAGCTGACTGATAGTACCGGAAGGACAATCCTAATTTTTGGATAACATCTGCATTCTGTATATTTTTTCTGTTATTGTAATATATTTGTTTCAACCTACTTATCTTGTCTGCGTGTCTCTTTATTTTGACCCCTAAATACCACAATAGTAAAACGACCGAAAAATCCGAGACATTGCAGCTGAAGCAAGTATGGACTCATAAACGATGATTTTTAATAGATTTCTGCAGACTGTGGACCGACTAACCACGATGTTCTTATATAACCACTGTGTGAACACAAGATGCCTTCTTGGGGACCAGCTAGGTGTGATGGATCATATAGATGGATGGTGAGGGAGTCAAGGAACTCTATTCAATCAGTATGAATTCATAATGATGTATATATATATATATATATATATATATATAAAGACAAATACTAAGAGCCATATGCAATTAGGGAGATAACAATTTATGAAAAAGATATTAAAATCGCAAGGATCTTTTCATCTGACATTTGTGAAGCGACAACATCAGAAGTCGTTTAAAACAATGTAAGTAGATTAAATTGAATAAAATTGGGGTGAAAGTGAGAATGATAGCAAGACCAGAGTGTCGGGAATTAAAAAAAAACACCCTGATTCAAGCAACCATTATTTCCCAATAAATTTAAGGAGTTTTCAGGGTTAGCTGGCATAGATTAGGCCTATAAAGTCGGTTGTTTAGAACATCTAAATGTCGTTTTGTCCTAGCTCTAAGCAACACATAAATAAATGTATATAAACGATTTCTCTCGTCAATCTCAACATTTCACGTTATGTGTAGAGTGACCAACATCATTATACATTGACTGATATATTTTGATGACATATTAACCAATTAGAGCTCATACCGGACATTGGTGTAATGGTTAGAGTGTTCTCCAATGGCCCGGGAGACCTGGGTTCAATCCCAGGTCGAGTCATACCAAAGACTTTAAAAATGGTACTTGATGCCTCCTTGCTTAACACTCAGCATTATAAGGTACAGATCAAGGGTAAAGTGGAGAAATCCTGGGAAAGGAGTAGCATCCTCCCCTACACCTTGGTGTAGTAGCTATCGAAAAAGGTGCCTTCGGGTCACCCTCGACTATGGTCGCCAAATTTACTTTTTTACTTAGAGCTCGTACACCCAAAGGGTTGAGACTCAATTTTCTTGTATGTTCATATCTAGATTTTTTATGTAGTTGTTTTCACGATTTTTTAAAATTCATCTTTTAAACAGTCCAATGGAATACAAATCATTTTTAGACAAATTGTATTTGACCCATAGATCTGACCTAAGAAATATTAAATCATGGTATCAGAGTGAACCTGTCAACGAAGATGTAAACTTCACTTCCTAGATTTAGATGCAACAACGGCAAAGCAGGTATACAAGCCATAGGAATATCAAATTATGATCACTAGAAGTACATAACATAAAGTTTCATGTTCTATACACAATTATTAGACGGAAACGAGTGAAAATGAGACAATTAATCGTTATTATACAGTAAGGTTATTACGTAGCCATGTGTAAAGAAGAAAGTACATGTGAGAATCACACATGGAAGATATATAAGTGTGTGTGTGTGTGTGTGTGTGGAAAAATTGCAAAAATAAAGTAATCAAAAGTAAATAATTTTATATGAAAGAAAGTCGAAATTATAATGTTTCGGTTTCAATAAACGACCATTGGGTTTTCTCTTTTCTTTTCTTTTTTTTCTAAATGCTCCTCCTTTTTCTTTTTAATCCGTTATATCTCTTGATAGTTCCATTTGTTTTACAACATTGCCTTACTGTCCAATGATATTTTTGAAATAAGAACGCTTATTTGATTATCAAAAGGTCAGTGACTTGCTTTATCTGTATATAAAAATCTCCTGCCTTGTTAAGTATTTCATTAAACATCCAAAACTGATCTAAGGATACTTCATAACATATTTAAAAATCCTGATGATGGCTAATTGAAACCGAAACGTTATAGCCTTGACTTTATTTCATATTAAACTCTTCTCTTTGGATTGCTTCGTTTTTTAATCGTTTTCCACATTGTTGGATATTTTTCCATTATTTAATTCCATATATATATATATATATATATATATATATAAATATCATCTTGTGCCATCTGCACGGATATCCCTGACCCTTTCTCACCACCTATCCCTATCGTTCATCGCTTTCGGCAGGTCCTCTAGGCTACATTCCGTATCCTCACATAGCTGCTGTATGTAAATTCGAGCCGGTCGCCCTGCTTTTGCTCAGCCATGTGAAGGGGTCCATAGGAGTACATCCTTTATGAGCTTATCCCTACTTCTTCAGCAGTGTCCTGCATGTCTAGTTCGCCTAATTTGAACAGTTTTCGTGATAGGTGTTAGGTGGCAGTACAACAGCTATTTCTGGGTTGCTGCCTCCTAGACCAGTTCAATATTGCTCGCAGCATTATTGTGTAATTGCTGTCAAGATTTTTCTCCAGCTGTTTTGTTTGCGTCCATGTAGTGCATCCATATAGCAATATCGACACGATCGCTGCTTGGAAGAAATTGCGTTTCATTTTATAGGTCAGTTCTGACTTCCATATGACCGATAGCCTTTTGATAGTTGTCCATGCCTTTCTGAAACTACTAGACAAGCTCACCTACCTAGGAAGCAGTGTCTCATCGACCGAGACATATATATATATATATATATATATATATATATATATATATATATATCCCCACCTGCAGGTTGCAATACAAGGTTAATTTTTAAGCTGAGTTTAACAATTTTGAACTCACACTCTTCCTTCTCCTAAACCAGTTGCCATAACAAGATGATAAGGCCCGCTATTTACCAATCACTTGAGAGAGAATAATTCCCACGGATATTAGCGTGATGTGAAATACCAAGAGCCTCGTCCAGGGTTTGAACTCGGGTAACTGTGTCTATTTTTATGTGTATATTTGTGCCCGCGTGTGCGCATGTGTGTGTGTGTATATATGTGTGTGTATGCGTGTGTGTGTGTGTGTGTGCGCGCGTAAATTCAGCATAAAACACACTGGCAAATGTTATACTAACATTTGATTCCCACTAAGCACCGACTATATCTGCCTTTGTACCCTACCTTAGCAAATATTAGTAAATGACTATAAGATGATGTTGCATAAAATACTTGAGCCTCCTTTAATAACAATGAGATAAATGAATGACCACCTGACGAAGTAAGGGAATGATAAGAAAGAGAGAGCGAGTGTGTGTGTGTGTGTGAGACTGGGATAGAAAATAAGAAGATATAAGTGGGGGGGAGGATGAAAGATTAGCGGAGATATAAGTCATCCAAAAATTTTAGTTTGTTTAAAAATTATTAACATTGGATTAGAATACTTGATTCCATACAACAGTTGTCAAACAAATTATTATTAAACATAATGATATTTGTTAAGGATAATTATTGGTGTTAGATAAGCATATTAGAGACCGTTTATTTGTTTCCAATCAAATGATTATTATTACAAAGTCATTGCTATTTTTAACATTATAGTTATCTATGATTTATTAGTATTAAAATCATATAGACCGTTCGTAGAATAATCCGACAATGTATATAGAGAGGTAAGGTTCCAATCTTAGAAACAAGTTATAACATGTTTGCATGTTTCGACATGACGTCTTTCTTACTCTGGTGCTTTTTTGAGAATATCAAATCTTTTAAAACTCATTTTTGCAAAATTTCTCCTAAACTTCAGCGTACAATTCGCATAATTTTTATAGATAAGAATTTTGCCGGTATTAATATTATCATTATTTCTTTTTAATAAATGAATCTTTATCAACCAGTAATAAATTTTCCGACTACAACACCTATAAAAAAAATAATAATAATCAAATGAATTGATGAAAAAAATTGAGAAAAGACAATAATTTGACAGAAATAATAATAATAATAATAATAATAATAATAATAATAAACACAACGTGGGACTCAGGCAACAGGTCTGGATGTCATGATCGGCAGGTGCTCTTCTGATAGCCAACATGGGAGACCTGGTCGTCATCCTAGGAATGTTGGCTGCTCTTTTTTCAGATACATAAACGACGACGTCACAAACCACAGAGAACAGAGATCTAAACGCAGAACATGGACTAGGGAAGAGAAGCAACTTGTGCTAGAATGCTATTTTAGGAGCAACCCTTCACAAAGAGGATACAGGAAAAGAATGATGGAGATCTGGCAAGACCGTTCGACATTTCAGACAACTAGCCAAAAGTTAGCCGATCAAGTTAAGGTCGATAATGAAGAAGGTTTGTTTTTCTGACCTAGAATTGCTAGAAATCCATCAAAAAACACTGAAACAAAACTTAAACACAGTGCCAGACACGCCAAGTGATGTCAAACAAGAACAATCCAACAAAAAGGAACTGCAAACCTCGGCAAATGAAAACACTACACTGCCAAACGATGCACTACCAAAAAACCAAGATGAAACACAATCACAAGAACAAAACATAAACCTAGAAAATGTAAAGAGAATCATGAATATTGAAAAGACTATTCTACCGTCATTAATAAATATAGAATGGAAAACACTAAAGTTAGAAACGAATAAAATAAATCACAGTCTCCCTTACATACCAACGAATAATATAACCGAGTTAAATGAACTAATCTAGGCAGGAGCAAAATTAGTTTGTGAAAAAATAGGGATCCCCTCCAAAAGCACGAAGAAACAGCAAAAACCGGGATGGGAAATTCGACTGGAAACGAAAAAAAAAACCCCAACGAAAACAAGCTCGAATGATAAGAAAGAGAGGGACAGAAAGAAGCAGAAAGAAGGAACAGGCAACATGGGAAAAATAACAGTACAACTTGAGGAAATAAACCAGAAAGTACTGGCCAAAGAAGGAAGATTGAAGAGATATCGACAAAGGGTAAAACAATACAGACAAAACAGGACATTCGAAAACAACGAAAGAAAATTCTATCAACAATTGGGAGGGAGTGACACGAAAACATACCAACAACCAGATAAAAAAGAAACTTTTCTTAGCCAGGTCCAGTTTTTTGGTGTGAGATGTTGTTTCTTTGACGTTTAAAGCGGCCATAGAGTTGGCTTCCTTACCATTTTTGTGTCCAAGTCGTTGTCACTCTTTCGTCTATCGTGTTGTCGGTATCGTTTCTGATGGTTGTAATAAGTCCTCGTTCGTGTTTTTCTATGTAGTCTTCGAGTCATTGTATGGAAGCGTCAACGGTGTCTTCGATGCTGGCAAGTCCTCTTCCTCCCTCTTTTCTAGATATATATAGTCTGTCAACGTCGTCTCTATGGTGTAATACCTTATGCATGGTCATTAGTTTTCTTTTTCCTTGGTCCATTTGTTTAAGTTCCTCTCTGGTCCACTTGAGAAAGGGTCCTGGGTATCTGACTAGGGGTACGGCCCAAGTATTTATTCCTTTGATGAGGTTTCTGCTGGAGAGTTTTGTCTCGAGTAGTTTTCGCGTTTTCCCGAGATATTCTTTTCGGGTACTGTCTGTCATTTGCACTAGTTTGATGGTGTCAGCCTCCAAGATGCCCAAGTATTTGTAGATTTCCTTTTCTTCGAGCGGTTTAATTCTGTCGCGATTTGGTAGTTAAACAAGAAGAAAGCATCTCTATTCGGTATCAACATACGCATAATGAAGATATGGACTGATATTGATCGGTTGTCTCTCAGATAAAACTGGAACTCTTAGTGGCTATTGCAAAGTTAGTACTATTATATAGAAGCACCTCATGGACTCTATATAAAACCATGGGGGAAAGCTAGATAGGAATTAAACAAGAATGCTACTTGCATCCTGAAAGTAATTGCCCACAAAAAACCGGCTGCATTGCCACGTAACTCCTATTTAATAAAAACATCTAAACACGATGGGTCAGACATGCTGCTGGTGAGGTAAGAACAAACTTATAAGCGAGCTTCTCTGATAGATTTCTTTACACAGACTCTTCAGTGTTGGACGACAAGGAAAGACATTTATCAATCAGCTTTGTGGAAATGATGAATGCAATCTATAGGATCTGCCAGGATATAGTGATGGATTGCGGGAAAAAAGGAGGAACTCTGAGCTATTAGCACAAAGCATCGATACAACGACTCGAAGACTACATGGAAAAGGGCGGAGGAATATTCTTTACAGCCACCAGAAACAATACAGACAACACGAGAACGAAAAGAATGGAAACAACCGGAAATCAAAAATGGGAAGAAAAGTAACTGTATTGACGTTTTAAGAGACTAACAGGTGACATCTTACACGAGAAAACGTGGATGTGGCTAAGAAAGGGAAACATTAAGAGAGTAACTGAATCTCTTCCAAATGCAGCACAAAGCAATGCCATAAGAGCCAAACATATCAAAGCAAGAATAGATAAGACACAATAAAACAGCACAGATTGGTTATGTGGTGATAGAAAAGAAACAATCAGTCAAATTATAAGTGAATGCTGAAAATTAACACATAGAGAGTATAAAAGTAGACACGACTGGGTGGGCAAGCTGATCCACTGGGAATAATGCCAGAAGTTTAAATTTTACCAAACAAAGAAGTGGTATAGGCACAACTCAGCATTCATCTTGATAAATGAAACACACCAACTCATCTGAAATTTTGAGAAACAAATGAATCCCCTAATCTCAGCCAGAAAACCAGGCGTAGAAATAATCAACAAAAAATGAGAGCTTGAAAAATTCTTGACTTTACAATCCATGTAGACCACAGAGTAAAATTGAAGGAAAGTGAAAAGAAAGGTAAGTACCTCGAACTTGCAAGGGAACTAAAAACAAAACGGTGGATCATGAAAGTAGCGACAATACCGATTGTAATTGGTGTTCTTGGTACAGTCACCAAAAGATTGATACAAGGACTAGAGGACTTTGAAATCAGAGGACGAGAAGAGACTATCAAAACTACTGCATTATTGAGAGAAGTCAGAATATTGAGAAGAGTCCTGCGATCTTGAGGAGACTTTTAATCAATCAAACTCCAGTGAGAAACCATCAGCTGACGCTGATGTAAAATATCTCTAGGACTAAGAATAATGTTAATAATAATATATGCAGTCAGCGAATGTAACAAATTTGCACAAAAGAATACAAGGCTAGATGATTAGGCGGGGAAGGTGATTCACACGGAATTATGCAAGAAAATTAATTTTTACCATATGAAGAATTCGTATATGCTTAACCTGGAATCTGTCCCGGAGGTTGAAACGTACAAACTTCTCTGGGATTTTGAGATACAAAAAGATCACCTAATTTCGGCTAGACGACTAGATCGAGTGAAAATCGACAAAAAAAGGAGAATCTGGAGAATAGTTGACTTTGTAGTCCCAGCAGGCCATAGAGTAGAATTAAAGAGAGCAAAAAGGGAGATTAGTATTTAGACATTGCTAGAGAACTAAAGAAAATCTATGGCACCTTAAAGTGACGGTGATACCATATCAAATAGGTGTACTCGCAACAATTACCTAAGAGGCTGAAAGACTTGAAAATAGGAGGATAAGTGGAAATCATCCAAACGACTGCACAAATAAGATCGGCCAGAATAGTGAGAGGAATCCAGGAGACTCGAGGTGACTTGCTGTCACTTATTTTCAGTGGAAAACAATCAGTTAACACTGGGGTGAAAAACTCTCACAGAAGTTATAATAATAAGTCACATAAAAAAGGATTAGAAGGATTGCCAGCATTGATAATAAAATATAATATAATATAATATAATATTTTAAAAATGCTATCTAAGTCCATTTGCCATGGTCCTAATTCTTTATAATGAAGACCATTTTATCTTAATATTAATTGACTTGAAATCTATCCATCTGTCATTTGGAAACATATATGTAAATTAATCTCTCTCGAAGTATTTTTGTTATTGTTGACTATTTAGGTAAGTACTACACTTGTATTTGTACCGATTGGCACTTATATCCCTCTTTTTCAGGTGTTTTACTTGGCGGATTCTTTCCTTCCAGATATAATTTTCGTGGCATCGGGCATTTGTTCGACCATGAACCTTACAAATATAAACTAGGCCCTGCCTTCAAACTTGAATCAGGGACCCCGAACCAGACCATCTTTTATGAATATGGCATCACAATAAGAGGGGCTTAATCATGATCCTTTGGTCCAATGGACAAACAAACTCTGGTCCAAACGATATAGGAAGAATTAAAAGGTTATATCGAGAAAGAAAGCATTGAATATATTTTTTAAAAACCCTTTTAACCTACAGAATTATATTCTAATTTCAATTTCAAAAAGCATCAAGTGTTTTATAAAGTAATATAGACTATTTGAAATGACTATTATTGAATATTACATTATTAATTATAGAACTGTTTTGAACAGTTTTAGAACAGTTTGTAAACAAATGACGTATGCTTAATTGAATTGTTTAAAATAAACCTGTTTGATCATTTAACTGTGGATAAAAATGTGACTGACTTTTAATTGAATTCTTGGTGATGCATAGCAATATTTCGTACCATTTAATTGTGCACAAAAGAAAGTTCTTCGGTTCGTTTAAAAACCTTATCAACAAAATGTGCTTACAAATTATATATATATATATATATATATATATATATATATATATATATATATATATATATATATATATATATAACATTTCGATTTTGCATCAAATACCCTATACAATTAAGCCTGACCAAACCAAAAAATCGATGAACATACAGATTTTTTTTTATTCAAAAATTTATACAATACAGTCGTGAGCTTTGAAAACGAGGAATATCGCGGATGTTAATCTGGGATTGATACCTACCGATTGATGACCGTTACCGAACTTCAATGATTTCAGAGGATGGAAAAGGAGGGGTAGATGTTCATTAGTCGTTAAACATTTACAGAAAATTAAAAGTTGTATTTACAGAAAAAAAAAATCAACACGTGTGTTATCTATTGTTTCGCATGAAGAGCAATTTACCTCAAAATAGCCGCGAAAAAAATTTCTGGATTAGGGCTGTGTGAGGTGAGCCCGAGATCAAATGAAATCTTAATCCTCATTAAAGATAAGGAATCACAATGATACTGAAAAGTTTAAAAGTAAATAAAAAAACATCACTTAGAAACACTCAGCAAGAGCAATAAAAAAAATTCATCCCTGCTCACTAATTCCACCAGCCCAGTCGGCAGAGGCAGTAGAATACACCAATTGCATCTCAGGAGAAAGGTAAGAGCCCCACCAAAAGTCTATCCTGGATATAACATTAAACAATCTGATGGTGAGGCTCGAGTAATACTGGCGCCCTGGTTAATGCGGAGTACTCCTTCATTGCCATTGCTCGCAGGTCATCTCTAGTCCAAATTAGTAACGCTTGATAGCGTCCTATCAATGGGTCAAATGAAACAGCTTGACATTTAAACTGAGTGCAAATAAATGACATACTAAAATGAACTGCTTGAAATAGCACTGTTTGATTATCTAATTATGTGTCAACAAATAACTGTTTGGTTGAATAGTTGATGGTTCAGAGCACTACTTAGAACCATTTAACTTTGTTGACTATTGCAAAAATAAACTGTTAGAAATAGAACTGTGTGATCATTTAACTGTGTGTTTCTACAAAATGTGTTTAAAAATTATATATTTGATGTATTTGAAAAACAGGAATTGACATTAAATGGCAGACAATGATTAATATGCCATAAAACAAAACCGAGCTTATTCCTCATAGGCAACAATGGGGGATCAAAAAGTCATCGATAAACAAAATAAAATGTGGTCATTAAAATTGTATCTGGATTATTTGTAATCCTGGCGGCTAAGAACTAAAAACAGTTGAGGCAGTAACAAGGAACAGACGAAGACACAGTGAAACGGCAAAATAGTGAATGACAAGAAGATACAGTCAGAGTGATGAGAATAAAGACCAAAGAGAAATTAATAGGTGCTGACTGCCTTGAGGATCAAAACAAAGAAGTAAGAAACAGAATAGTAGGTAGCATTAACCTTGAAGATATATGCTAAAGGAGGTCACGCAGGCTAAACAAATAAACTTTAAAATGTCACAGTTAAGATGTTTGCTATTCTTTTGAACAACGCACAAGATTCATTTAGGATTGCAGTGACATGTGACGAAAAATGGTTTTATTTGATAACCATTGCCTTTGCAAAACTTCCTCATTCCCACTGTGCACCAGACGATTTGCATCGGACATCTAGGGTTACTGACTTTGACAAGTGGTCCTCTATCTCTACATGCAAAAGTCTACAGTCCATTTCTGCCTTTCCTTTTATATATATATATATATATATATATAGATGTAAACACATTTTGTAGATAACATTCTCAAACGAACCTGAGCTCATTTTACAAACAGTTTAATGATTTCATGTATTGCAATATAATAGTCACAATTTAATATCAGTCATTTACTTGCACACAGTTTAGTGTATTTGACCCAGAGATAAGACCCTTTCAGGTGCTACCACTCCGGGTCAGAGTATGCTGGGTGCAATGGCAATGAAGGGGTTATCCAGATTCCCCAAATCTCCAATCCTTGGTTGCTACCATCATATGGTTTAATATCATATCCACGACACTTGTTGGGAGGGGTCTTACAGACACGCAGATACGCAGTCAGTGATTTCTACAGCCTCAGACGACAGTGCTGTATAATGATAAGTAATTCTAATTATATTATCTGACAATATAATTAGGAAGCACTATTTGGTTTTCTTTGTATGTTTAACGGCATATCAAACGATATGGGATATCTAATGCGAAAGCTATATTTATAGAATAATACTAGTATTACTACTTAACCGATAAGAGGGTTCATGCCTTTCTCAATATTATTTGTATGTTGTTGGCGACCGAAGTCGAGGGCGACCAGAAGGCCCCCTTTTCAATAGCTACAACACCGAGATGTAGGGGAGGGCTCTGGATTGCTCTACTTTACCCTTGATACGTACCTTATATTGCTGAGTGTTAAGCAAGGAGGTATCAAGTAAGATTTTTTAAGTCTTTGGTATGACGCGACCTTGGATTGAACCCAGGTCTCCCGGACCATTGGCGAACACCCTACCCACTAGGCCAATATATAGAAATTGAACATATTAATTTCGATGTTGCAGTCAAGCAAGATAGCCACTTCAGCACGGGACAAGGCCATTTGAAAATATGATGAAAATCAATTATTTTCTTATAAGTTTTAATTTATTCATAATATAAGTTTCGCCTATATAGATTCTTCTTATAATGGAGATTTCTTTTAATTATAGAAATCTGAGTTATCTTGAAATAGTTGAAATTAAGAGATCAATTTAACTGACAAGAACTCAGAATGAATTTGGAGGATCTTGTTTTTTTTCACCCTCGTTATTCTTATAAAACGCTTTAACTACAAAATCCATAAAAAAAGTTGATAATTAAGTTGTTCTCATCTGTATTCTTTCAGTTCCATATTTCTCTTCTCAACTAAGTCCCCCACCTTTACGTCATCAACGTATGATATTAATATTCTTAAACGTAGATCTTTAAAAAAACATTTCTGAATCTTTCAGAACAGAAATAACCGGGGAATTATTCATTTAATTAGCTTTGTTGAGATATTTCGAAGGCTTGGCCAGACATTTCATCGTCCTATTTTTAATTCTTTATTTGTGATCAAAAATCTAGGTCAGATAAAAGTGAGGAAACGATAAACAGGCTATTCAAGAATAATTATCTATTAGGTCAGTGTAGAAATAAACATGGTTTTATACCTCTGCCCAGAATAAAATTTAGTAATCAAAATATAATTTTTTTTAATTCATGCTTTGTTCCAGTCCAAAAACACGATTAATCATTCTGATAGCATAGCATTCCGGACACTTGAAACCGTTAGATTCTACAAAGATGTTTTGCGCAGCTGCTGGGTTGCTGATGTTGTTAAGATACTTTAAAAAGAGATAATCCATTGCATTGATTAAGCTGAGCAGGTTGTCCTGTAGTTCATTGTAAGTAATGAGAGTAGGTTAAGGAGAAATATTTGTTCATTTTGATTAGCTGATGAGGAATGTAACGCTGGAATTTCCGATTGATTTTTTTCGATTTCATATTTATACATCTCTGGTTTAATGCATGTATCATTTTAACGACACGCAAATCTGCTTAGAGTCATTTTATTCCGACAGTTAAGGATATTGTATATAAATATATTTTTTCTTTGTTGCTGTTTCTTAAAATGTATTTTTTGCAAATAGTCCTATCGAATATGAATTATTTTTGCTCAAATCTATTTGGCCAGTATATAGGAACTTCTTTTTTGTCCATCGTAATCGATGAGGACCATCTGATCAACCAGACGATCGAAGGATCCGTGAGTGCGCAGATGGCTAATGAAACCAATATGTGCACAGAAGAGTCTTGGGCAGTGAGAACAAGGAATAGTGGCAGCAGTGGCTGATGTGGCAGTCCCTTTTCTAAATTTCCTGCTCAGCTCTATTGCTGCGTTCCTCCTAGCTTCACATACTTTCGTTCTAGGTTTGACAACTTCACGAAACATAGGAACTTAAAATGTACAAAAACTCCATGTCAGAATGAATCAAAGAATAAAGGGAATACAATGGTATGGCTCACTCCCAAAAACTCCGGGACAAGACCCTCACCATCCAATGCAGTTTATTGTTATACCTAGGACATTCCTTTTTAGGTCGAAGGGTTTTCTTAATCTTTCGGCAGGTGATACAGTCAGTGTATTCTTGATCCGACTGAGAGTGCTGATTTCAGCCTTTTAGGATTTTTCCAGGAGTGAAAAAGTTTATTTGTGCTACTATTAGCTTTTCTTCCCCAAGGTGCACATATAAGTCATTTGTTTGCATAAATAGTTTGGTCCATGGATAGGAACCTGTTAGGTGTAACCATTCCGAGTCAGAGTGGACTTGGAATCAATGACAATGAACGAGTACACCACATTACCTAAGTATCCAAAGCTGGAACTTCACTATCAGATGGTTTAATATTAGATCTAGAACACTCGTTTGGAAATGGGTTTTAATCCTCTGCAGAGATACAGTCGGTGAATATCTTCTGCTCCAGACGACTGGGCTGGAAATAACGAATAATGCATTTCTTTTTTATAAATGAAACGATTATAGAATCTTATTTTATTTAACGGAACTCCCGAACTTTTTTCGGAATGCAAGGAATTTACATAACCCACATTTGACAACATTGTTTTCATTTGGCATATGTGGAAACTATTTATGTAAGCATTAGTGGGTGCCCGTGGTGTTATGCTTATCGTCATTGGAAATGGATACGGCGACACGAGGTGAAATCCTGGACAAAGCTGATTGCATTTCACAAAGCACTAATACCCTCAGGTAAGGTATGAATCCAAATATTCTCCTTCTAGCTATGGGTAAATAGTAGGACAGACTGCGTTCTTTGGTCTTAGTTAGGCAACCAGTTTAAAAGAAGGAAATCTCTTAATTCAAACCTGTTAAACTCTGCTTAAAAATTGACCTTGTGTTACATCCTGCCCATGCAGAGGGTTTTGTAATACATACTTTAGTGAATATTGATCTACTGATGCTTACGAAGTTGAGCAGCGATGATGTTGATCAATATTTAGATGGTTAATCTCTTTGAAATGGCAGTTACATTAAGAAATCTAAGTTTATTGAAATGTCCAGTGATAGGTAATCATTTTATATATGAATATAAACTTAGATTTGAATCTGACTGTATAATAGAAATATGTGAGATGTTGGATAAATCAAACCCTTAACTTAAATTTAGAAGTGTGATATATTTCGTTTGGCTTTATTTCATCTTCACGAATTTCTTCAGACAGAGACTTTTTTCTGAGTTTTTCTATTTAAAAGCATGTGAGGAGAAATGATATGATGGTGGATGGAGTAAAGTTGTAGCGGGGAAGGTGGGAGGGATTTAATGTCAGGTTTCATTAAAGTTTTTTTTTGTTTTAAAAGAGGAGGTAGATTTTGGGGAACTGATGAGAAAAAAAGAGGGAAGGGTTTGTGTGAAAGGGGCTTTGGCATAACTTGTTTCAAGGAAAATATATTGTCGATAATTAAATATCACAGAATATTGTCTATATTGTGGTGTCTTGGTTGAAATTGAGGTGAGAAAGGTTTAAGAAGTAAAATGATAGGGAAAAGCAAAAGGAAAGTATTCTTAAAAGTATGGTGGAACAGAGTGTAAAAATGTGTTTTTTTCGATTCCTTTCTATTTTAATTTTGTTTTCGTTCAGTATAATGTTCACCAGGTATAGTGAGATTTGGTAAAAGCCTGGACGTTGTTTTATATGGTTTGGTTTGGAGATGACCGATGATTCTAGGAGTATTAGGGAATTTTTGCTGTGAATATGGTTTGATTAGGGTGGCCTGGGAAAAATTTAATGCATGTTTGCGCTCTAACCTGTGGAAGAAAAGGAGTTTTTTATTGACATTTGTTTCGATTGATTGTTTCTGTTCGTAAAGTATTTTTTCTAGATTGCGTTGGATTTCGCCGATGTAATGATTGTTGCAATCTTTGCATGGGATGGAGAATATGTCTGCGTGAGAGGGGATTTCGTGGTTGGTTCGTTTTGTGGTATTTGTGACGTTTTTAATGGTTTGTGATGTCGTTTATATAATTGATATTTTTAACTTGATTAGTTTGTCATAAAGTGCCCTGTTATATGTGTTTGTGGGAAGAGAGATCGGCCTGTGGGGGATGGGGAAAGCGGGGTTGATTTTCTTTGGTTTATTTGATGAGTGTATCTTAAGAGGTTTTTTCTAGCATCTAACATTTCTTGTGTGGACACCTACATGGTAAAAGAATTGTCCCATATCTTCTGCCATCCCCTAGATCCTGACATAAGAAAAATTGCAAGCAGACGGGAAAAAAATAAAAATTAAAAATTATAAACACTGTTCTATCCTCTTTAACAAAACTTGCTTGAATATATATATATATATATATATATATATATATATATATATATTGTGTGTGTATGTGTGCGTGTGTGTGTGTGTGAGAGAGAGAGAGAGAGAGAGAGAGAGAGAGAGAGAGAAAGGTAGTGTACGTCATTTGAATCCCGTGAAAGGCATTACAATAGATCATCAGTCAAATATATTATGTATCCAAATATGTCCTCTGTTAAACAGGATCTTGGAGTTACCGGTATATTATGTAGTGTTGTATATTTACCCTGGACAGAGCCGACAATTAATAGATGCACCTGTGTAAATAAGCGGAAGAACAGTGGATGCAGGTGCACGTTAGAAAATAATATAAGCAGGTGCCCTGGCGGTTTGAGTTCAGTTGAGACAGGAACGCTAAAGTGAGAACCAGCTTGTAGAGGGCTGGGCCCTCAGTGACCGACGGTTGAGCAACCCCAGCCAAAATGAGAAAGAAGTGCTGTTACAGCCAAGAGAGAAAGTTGGGTCAATATAGCAGTCCGTCCCTGTCTCCACTCATCTCTCACTCTCCATAGAACATCACCCTTTCGAAAATAAAGTGTGGGAGATTTATATTTTTATAAAGAAGTGTATTCGTTCGTTATTGAAGTTGTCATTACCAGTTGATTATGTTTCCATATATATGCATATAATTGTATATTTATACGTGTATTTGTACTATGGTCATACAACAGTTCACATAAAAAAAGGAGGCATTAATTTTGGAACAACCCTTATATACTAATAATGCATATGATAATTAAAACATATATTTTTTCATGAATTCAGCGAACATTTTAAAAAAAACAGACAATACGTCGTGACAATAGAAAACATTAACACTATCAATGTTCACTTTGGGATTAATATCATTAAAAAAAGCATGAACCCACGAAATCACCCTTGAGATGGCTTTAATAGCATTCATCATCATCATCATGTCATGCCGCTAGCACGGATATCCCTGACCCTTTCTCGCCACTTCTCCCTATCGTTCATTGCCTCTGCCAGGTCTTGAAGGCGACACCCCGTATCCTCACATAGCTGTTGTATGTATGTTCGAGCAAGTCGCCCAGCTTTGACTCGACCATATGTGGGTTCCATAGGAGTACATCACTTTTGAGCTCGTCCCTGCTTCTCCAGCGGTGTCCTGCATGTCTGGTTCGTCTAACTTGGATAGTTTTCGTAATAGGAGGCAGGTGGCTGTATAGTTGGTGCCTTGTTGGGTGTTGCCGCCAGGATTTGTTCAATATTGCTCGCAACATTCTTGGTAATTGCCGTCCAGCTTCTTTTACAGCTGTTTAGTTTGCGTCCAAGTTGTGCATCCATACAGTAGTATCGACACGACCGCTGCCAAGAAGAAACTGCGTTTCATTTTATCGGTCAGA
Organism: Sepioteuthis lessoniana; assembly: GCA_963585895.1. Taxonomy (NCBI): domain Eukaryota; kingdom Metazoa; phylum Mollusca; class Cephalopoda; order Myopsida; family Loliginidae; genus Sepioteuthis; species Sepioteuthis lessoniana. The sequence continues at coordinate 3,790 of CAUZXS010005551.1, read as the reverse complement.
TCTGATTTCCATATGATCCATAGCCTATTGATAGCTGTCCATGCCTTCGATAGCCGTGTGTCGATGTCTTATTCGGTTGATGAGACACTGCTTCCTAGGTAGGTGAATTCATCTACCAGTCTCAAAAAGGTTCGGTCTAGTGTGGAAATGTCCCCTATTTGATTATAGCACATATATTCAGTTTTGTGTACTGCTGTTTTTTCTTTAAGTAATGCTTTGTTTTTTTTTTTAAAGGGATCCATCCTCCCCTTCCATAAAAAGGGGGACCTCGGAATAGGCAAAAACTACCGAGGTATAACACTTACATCCATAGCAGCCAAAATCTACAATGCCCTACTACGAAACCGCATAGAACCCAAAATCCACAACATACATAGGAAAAACCAAAATGTCTTCCGAAGAAATAGATCCACGACCTCACAAATAATAACCATCTGTAGAATCCTTGAAGGTGTACGGGCAAAAAGCCTACAAGCGACATTAATATTTGTCGACTTTACCAAGGCCTTCGATTACATTGACAGAGGAAAGATGGAACAAATCCTACAAGCTTACGGCATACCCAAAGAAACCATAGCAGCAATAACGATTTTCTATAGAAACACCAAAGTAAAAGTACGATCACCAGATGGAGACAGAGAATACTTCGACATTGTAGCAAGAGTACTACAAGGGGACACGCTGGCTCCGTACCTCTTTATCATTTGTCTAGATTACGTACTTAGAACATTGATTGACAAAATCAGATTGAGTGGCTTCGAGCTGACAAAGAAAAGAAGCAGAAGGTAGCCCGCAAAAACAATTACCGACGCCGACGACGCCGATGACATAGCGATACTGGCAAATACACCCGACCAAGCCGAAACATTACTGCATAGTTTGGAACGAGCAGCCGCAGGCATAGGCCTCTATGTCAATGCACACAAAACGGAATATATGTGCTATAATCAAACGGAGGACATTTCCACTGTAGATGGAACCCCTCTTAAACTAGTAGACAAATTCACTTACCTTGGAAGCAGCGTCGAATCAACCGAAAAGGACATCGACACGAGGTTAACGAAGTCATGGACAGCTATCAATAGGCTATCGATTATATGTAAATCAGACCTAACCGATAAAATGAAACGCAGTTTCTTCCAGGCAGCGGTCACATCGATACTGCTATATGGATGCACAACATGGACTCTAACAAAACGGCTCGAGAAGAAGCTAGACGGCAATTACACAAGAATGCTGCGAGCAATCTTGAACAAGTCCTGGCGGCAACACCCCACAAGACACCAACTGTGCGGCCACCTGCCTCCTATCACGAAAACTATTCAAGTTAGACGAACCACACATGCAGGACACTGCTGGAGAAGCAGGGACGAACTCATAAGAGATGTACTCTTATGGACCCCCACACATGGCTGTGCAAAAGCAGGACGACCAGCACAAACATACATTCAAAAACTATGTGAGGATACAGGATGTTGTCCTGAAGAGCTGCCTCAGGTGATGAACGATAGGGAAATGTGGTTAGAGAGGGTCAGGGATATCAGCACTACCAGCACGACATGATGATGATGATTATGAATGCTTTGGTGCTAAATAACCCATGAAGATTCATCTACTGTTAAACAGAGAATCTAAACCAAACCAAAAATAAAATGCAGTGAAACACTACATTCGTATTATTCTATACCAATTTTGATTTGTTTCTCTTGAGAGAAGTGAAAGAAAACTCAACTGCATATATCTATACTTACTCAGACTGCAGAGTAAGCAGACCCCACTTAAAAGAGGGTGTCCTAAGTATTACTCTCTTTTCTAAGTAATTTTTCAGTCCTCTAGTGAAGCTATGCTGAAATTACCCGTTCCCGTGAGAAAACTCCGGGTAAGCAGTGATGATTATGCTCAGTCTTCAGATGGGTGACTTAATATAATAAGAAAATAAAAACCTGGTGTTATAATGAGTACTTTATTCGGACTGATCAAATCTGAGTAAAAAAAAACAAAAAAAAACGCAATTTTGTTTATCATTATACCAGCAATGTCTCATCAACCGAGAAAAACATTGACACGCGGTTAACGAAACCATGGACGGCTATCGATAAGCTATCGCTCATACGGAAATCAAACCTGACCAATAAAATGAAACGCAGTTTCTTCCAAGCAGCGGTCGTGTCGATACTGCTGTATGGATGCACTACTTGGACGCTAACAAAATGGCTGGAGAAGAAGCTAGCCGGCAATTACACAAGAATTTTGCGAGCAATATTGAATAAGTCCAGGAAGCAACACCCCACAAAACACCAACTATCCGGCCACCTACCTCCTATCACGAAAACTATCCAAGTGAGACGAACCAGACATGCAGGACACTGCTGGAGAAGCAGGGACGAGCTCATGAGTGATATACTCCTATGGACCCCCACATAGGGCCGTGCAAAAGCAGGACGTCCAGCTAGAACATACATAAAGCAGCTATGTGAGGATACGGGATGTAGCCCTGAAGACCTGCTTGAGGCAATGAACGATTGGGTGGAGTGGCGAGAGAGGGTCAGGGAAACCGTGCTAACGGCACGACATGATGATGATGATACATATATACTTACACACATATATATATATATATATATACACACATATATATACATATATCTATCTATTTATCTATCTGTACACATACATATATATATAGCAACACAACATGATGATGATGATGATGATGATGATGATACCAGCGACATTGCCTGAATCTGAAATCGAAAGCAATGTATCATTTTTCGCACGTTCTTCACCAAGACATAAACAAACAGTGTGCAATTAGTATTACCCTGGCTCGGGTGTCCTTATCGACCCAGTGACTTGGACAGATAAAATATGTGATTGATTTGAATAATAAATTGGAAGTATCCTCTTACATCAACAAATAAAAGTACTCATACGAAATATCAGTCATGTAAAAGCTAGGACACAAAGAAACATACACACAATCAGAACAACGGTATCTTGTATTTTTATTTACACAGAATTAAGATAAAGTTAAATATACACATACATAAACACACACACACACACACATATATATATATATATATATATATATATATATATATATATATATATCACACCAGGTGTGGCATATATATATATATATATATATATATATATATATATATATATATATATATATATATATATATATATATATATATGTGTGTGTGTGTAGCCACACCGCGTGTGATATATATGAATTGAGGCCTCGGTAGCCGTTAAAAAGATGTATGTAAACAATAGTAATTGTGATTCATAATCGTTTAAAATTCACTTCGATGCTACTAGCACCTCGTGGCTGAAGGGTTAGAAGCTTGGATTGCCGTTTGAGTCAACTGGGTTTCGATTCCAGCTACGGGAAACTAATATGTCCAGCCACACTGATGAGTTCTGAAAGAACGAAGCAGATCTATCTATGGATGAATATATATATATATATATATATATATATATATATATATATATAAACACCTAGTGTAATAGATGTCATCACAGTAAACGGACTCGTCGGGCTGGGTTCAAATCCTGGACGAACCTATATACATTTTACAGTGCAATTACCTTTGGGAAAGACAAGGATCAAACGATTCTCCATCAAGCTAGAAATACATTATCGGGCAGACTGGACTCATTAACCTTGTTATGGTAACCTGGCTAGAAGAAGAGAAACTATTGGTCAAATCAATTATACGCTGCGTAAAAATTCAGACACCACACACTTACATACACACGCATATAAATATGTATG